>JANHFR010004130.1:55391-65511 GCA_032468015.1 Mimophis mahfalensis
GCCTGGGCTGAGGGAGGGTTTTAAGGGGTTTTTAATTAGTTTCTTGGGGCAATATCTTAGTTTAATATGCGTTTTAATTTTTATATTGTGTGTTTTAACTGCCCTCTACACCGCACTGAGTCCCTCGGGAGAAGGGCGGTATAGAAATTTAATAAATAAATAAATAAAATAAATAAATTGAGGAGAACTATGAGAGTTCATAGGATCATTTGCATGAATCTTAGCTAGCATGACCAAATGTTGATGATGTCCAACAACAGCTGGAAAAGATTAGCAGTTTTTCATCCCTACCACATAACCCAAGTCTGTTTAATCTTTGACAGGAATCAAAATGATGGTAGCACAAGAGGCCTTGGAATTGACTCCTGGAGACTCTGGTTAAGATTTTTCTAAGCACCTTATGAGGTGGTGCTGAGAAGTTTCTGGCTTTGCCCAGAAAGAAGAGAGCCAGAGGTATGAAATAGCACATTTATTCAACATAACCCCCTTGAGACTGATGCACTTGGTACAGCATCGTTGCAGCTTTCTAGACTGTTCACATAAAAGTTGTTGGGTTGGGCCACAAATCAGCTCTCAGCAGCATCTTTGATGTCAGAAATGTCCAAAAAACATTGCCCCTTCAGGTGTTTCTTCAAATTCGGGAACAGATAATAGTCTGAAGGGGTCAGGTGAGTAGGGGAGATGGTGGATCAATTGGAAACCCAGGGTGTTCAGTTTGGATGTGTGCGCAGGCGCATTGTCCTGTAAAAAAAGGATCCCTTTGGTCAACTTTCCATGGTGTTTCGTCTTAATCGCCTCCTTCAGCTGGTCCAGGAGGTTAGCATAATACTGTTCGGTGATACTAGAGCCCTGATGTAGGTAGTCCATCAACAGAATACCATTTTTATTCCAGAAAACGGACGGCATGATCTTTTTGGCTGATTTCTGGGTTTGGAACTTCTTTGGCCATGGGGACCCACTGTAGTGCCATTCCTTTGACTGTTTCTTGGTTTCAGGATCATAGATGTGGAACCAGGTTTCAACCATAGCCACTAACCTAGCCAAAAAGCCCTATGCAGCTTCAAAACGGGCCAAATGGCTTTGGATGCTTCAACTTGTTCCTTCTTCTGATCACTGTTCAAACATTTTGGCACCAACTTTACTGAAAGCTTGTGCATTTCTAGTATAGTGTGATAACAAAGCCAACATGCTCCTGTGAGATGTCAAGTATCTGGGCTATCTTTTGTGTGGATATTTGCTAGTCCTCAATAATCAGCTCATGAACAGCATGGCAGGTTGCTGGGTCAGTTGAGGTTGGGGGGGGGCGCCCACTGTAGGGCTCATCTTCAATGGTGAAATGCCCAGTCTTGACACGAGATATCCAGGTTTTGATAGTGCTATAGGATGGACACTTCTTCCCCAGTGTTTGTGACATCTCAATGCAAATGTCCTTTGCTGACTTTCCCTGGAGAAACAAAAACTTCATGACGGCCTGTAACTCCAATGACATGAAACTTGCTTGTGCCTCTGCCATTACAGCTTCTCACTAAAAGACAAAACAGTTTTAAGAATTGCAAAGACCTGATATTTGCACAGTTACATACTAAGATATAAGGCTGCCTTATGTCCCCACACTCATTTTTCTCTTTCAACAGGAAGGGGGCAAAGCCAGGAACTTCTCAGCACCCCCTTGTATACTAAGGGAGTAAACTGTAAACATTGACATTCTTTGTTCACAACTCATCCAGTCTCTACCATCTGCAAGGTTGAAATAATAAAACTGGTTTATCTTACAGGATTGTTAAAAAAATGAAATACTTGGAGACATTAAAATGGTATCTAAAGACATATTCAGTGCTTTTATGAAAAAGAAAAAAATAATTAGTGTGGAAGCAGAAGTGCTCTTTCAGAATTGAATGGCTATTTTAGCCAACAGAAGCTTGTTCATTCTGTTTACAAATGTGGGAAATTCAAATTCAACCAACACTTAAACTGATGTGATTCCTATTATGCATCAGGGTTTATAGCCTTGCTGCTTCAAATTTAATATCCTTTCCCATTATGAGTTAATTGCTATTAAAATAGGATGACTGTTATAATAAGTCTAATATACTTGCATGAAATTCTTATGGAGGTTGCTATTTCACGGCAATGATGATTATGGAGAATGGCTGAAACAGCACTTCTAGGCACCAAGTATCAGCCATAAGGCTAGGAATGCTGCAGATTGTAGAGTCTAAAATGGCAGTGCTTTTTCTAATTAAAAGGAAGAAAAGATTTACAGTTTCAGAAAAACTTTCAGTCATTTGCCCGAACACTTAGACCATAATTCAGATGTAAGGAATTCTAGCAACTAGGAATGAGCTTAACATATCATAAACAGGAAACTTGATGAAGACTTATAGAATCTTCTGGAACCATCCAGTTATCTTGCTGATATAGCACTAAAGCAGACAGACTTTGTATCATCTCAGTGATGGTTGGATGATTCTAGGACCGTGTTTCTCAACTTGGCAGTTTGAAGATGTTTGGACTTCAACGCCCAGAATTCCCCAGCCACCAAATACTGTTCTAGAATGTGCTCTAAGTCACTGAGCTTACTGCAATGAAATGTCACCCAAAAGGAAGAAGTGGGAAAAATTTGTAAGCCTCCCAAAGTCACTGAGAGTGAATGGGTGGCTATATAAATTCTCTAAATAAATAATAAATCAAATAAAATGAATGGAACTATCCTCTTGTTTTTGTACAAGGAACCTATGAATTCACAGAACATAAGAAGATATTTTATCTTCACAGAGCATAAGAAGATATTTTATGCTGCAGGGTACCGAGCTGAAGCTACAAATTTTCTTTTCTATTGGAGGTTTTATACTGAATGATGCCATTGTTCTGATACAGCATCGTAAACATGAATTGTCAGCACCAAAACTTTTTATTGCCATTCAGAGACAGGAAACATAGCACACCAGAAGCATGAATCTTTAACACACTTTACTGAGAACAATTCGTAAGAAAGGAAAAATCCCAATCTCCCACCAAATTTAGGGGGAAAAGGGGAATTATTTACACAGAAGTAAACCACACTGACTTGAATGCTATTTAATCCCAGGATGCGTGATGCTGCTTTATACGGATAAGAGTGCTAATCTATCTAATCCAGTAACGTAAATTCTGTCTAACTAGGACTATCCAAAGACTGAGATCTCTTTAGCAAAGCAGTACATAATGTTAATCATGGCCTTTATGTAGCCCTTATTTTATGTAAGCTACATTTCATAATTAAATACCATTTACAAGAATTACATTTCTAAGCTGTACAATTATCAAGTGTACTTTTAATTACGTTTAAATTGTGCTAATGCCAATTTAATTGTCTCTTCCCTTTCCCACTTCTTTTTCTTGCTATTTATTGTGTGATCTTTTTTTGGTGTCATTTCCTTCCTTCCTTCTAAATTAACCCAATAGTGTTTCTAAGGGATCTTTGGTTTTATTGCTACCATCAAACCATTCTGATTTGGAAATGTCTTTTCTTTGGTTTTCCTCTATTTTTATCTTAGATATATGAGGTAACATGATTAACTGGAACATGGGGTACATATCAAGCAGCACATTGAACATTTAAACAATGAACTAAGTTATGTTTTATTAAATAACATTAAATGGGTTGTAAATACATTCTCTTAACATTACAATACAATACAATAAATTACCTCCCCATCCTTTCTTTGTCCTGGCCTCAACTATATTTAGTGTAAATCCTCTAGCAGTAATTCTGGAACATGATTAACACTAGACAAATTTTAAAAAATAAATAATACCATTCATATGTGTGGTGCTTTATGGTGTCTGACACCAGAGATTTTAAACATACAGCCTATAATTAGATATAGAGAGAACAGCAAAGGAAATGGATTTGAGGAAAACACCTTATTCTTTCTTCCTGAGATACTGTTAATGAGGGTTACGCAATGTGGCTCACATTCAAAACTTCCTATCCCATTTTGATGCTCAGAGTATAATCAGATTACCTAGTTGAAATCTGAAGACAAAATTGCCAGTTTCTGACAGCACAAATTTTCCTCAGTTTTGACTCTTTACCAATTTCTCTAGGAATGCGAGTTTCTAGAAATCCTGATTAGATCAGACTGACCGGTAAAGGGATTTTTTTTTACCTCAAGAAAGATGAAGGTCAGTTGGCTGAATCCTAGAGAAAAGAAAACTTCCCTCTTGAGACTGAATAGTGAGGGAGGAATTTGCTTTGGTTATTCAGAATTTTCACTAGAAAGCAGCAGTTGGTTGTGGGGAAGCTAAGCCCTTCTGCCCTGTATTAAGGGAGAGAAACTTTCCATAACTCAGGAAGGAAATCAGTACAATGAAATTGTTAGATACAGTGAGTGATAGTACAATGAGAGACAATGCATGATATACTTTGTGTGTACTTATACCTTTACCTGATTTCTTTCAAAGTCAGCTCCCCACCCCAAGATTTACTCTTCATCTTACTAATCATGCTGGATTCACTCTTGAAACATAGTTCTTTTGCCTAAGTCTTAATTTCCCCTTTCTTCACCATGGTTGCCCTGCTCTATTATTAGTTTGTTTTTCTGACACTTGGTAATCCTAATCACCTGTATTGATATTTGATGCATTATGATCTGCATGTCAACAGGGGGCTAAAACAACTAAATTATTTTTTTCTGGAGTTACCCTCTGGTTGTGCAATACTTGCACATTTTAAAATGAATGTCTGACACCCTGGTGGAATATGAGCCAGGAACCTGAGCAAGAAAATAGCTTGGGACCCATCTAGGAATTTAAAAAACTAAACATGCCATTGGTATTTATTACCACAGCACTGTAAATCAAAGAGCCCCGCATGTCAGCCGTCTTGTCTAAAATTATTGGTTCATTCATCTTAGCCTTATTAAGGCAGCCACATCTATCAAGGTCACATAAAAGGAAATACATATGGACGTCAGTTGCACGGTGGTTAAATTCAAGTATAATGTTTCTGGCAAGCCTTCCATTCATATTAATAAAGCTTTAACTTATAATCACTACAAAACAGGGGATGGAGGAGCAATAGTAATTTCCGGAGGCAGAAGCTGAAGAAACAAAGAGATGAGAAAAGAAGATGAGAAAATCCATTAGTATACTGGGATACATCCATCTATTAATTCAAGAAAAATCTTTAGACTTACTGCTGTACAAGACCAAAAGAGGGCCCACATTTGTGCAGCTGGCTTGAGGCATTTTTCTTTTTCTATGTGGAGTGTGGTAATTAAAATGGGGATGAGGCCTGTAGAGAAAGAGAACATTTTGTTAGGTCAGATATTTTCTGGAGCTACAAGGTAGAACTACTTATGTTCTATCTCCTAGAACAGGGAAAGCGTGAAAAGACAGGGATAGCAGCAGAGGATTCCAGAGTAACCTCTGAAATAATCCATGTTCTGCTTGATGTTATGGCAGAATGGAGGAAACATGATGGTCATATTATAAATGACCTCATCTCAAGTCTTCACCAGAATTTCTGAGAGCCTGAAAATGGGTGAACATGTGCTAGATCCGATCTCTATCCTCTCCATCTTTCACACTTTCAACCAAAGGTAACAAAGGAAATCTGTATTTGTTTTTGAATGTGAACATAGCTTACAGAGCACAGAAAAGCAGAGGATCCTGACTTTTTAATTGGCTTATATTACATTTCTATATTTTATTATATTAAACTAATATGGAGAACTAATTAACAAAAAGCATAAATGCACCCAAGAATATTAATGGAATAATATAGCTTCAATATTAATAAGCCTAATAATAATAAGGGGGAAAAGGGGAGCCTAGAAAATTACTTTATAAACAGAATAATCCAGAAATGTTGATCATATGAAAGTCTTTTTCCTTGCCCTTTTGTTAAACAACTCCAACAAATAAACTCAAATGTTGACAACAAAGCTTGTTACTAATACATGGTTAAAAACTGGGCGCAGATTCTCTTTCTACTGTTATGTAATACTATATTTTTTATGCCCAACTACAATTTTACATGAACTCTATTTCCATTTCCACACTGCTTAATTGACAGTTTATGGGACCTTATTTGTTTGCTTTATTGCTTTTATGGAAGAGATTCTTAGTAGCTTGTTTTTACTGTTTTTTTCTACCCCACTCAGGACAAAAAGAACTCTTCTCAACCTTAGAAAATCTTATCTATGGAGATTTTAAGTTATCTAGGTCATGGTTGTCCCAAAGGTGCTTTTTTTCATTAGGCAACTGGACTTTCTGGTTTTTCTTTGAAGAAGTTTTGCTTCTCATCCAAGAAGCTTCTTCAGCTCTGAAGAAGCTTGTTGGATGAGAAGCGAAACATCTTCAAAGGAAAAACCATAAAGTCCAGTTCCCTTTTGAAAAAAGCACCTTTGGGACTTAAAAAATCATCTGTATTATTTTTCCACATTTCCATATTCCAGAAATAACATGAGGGCAGCTCCTCGTTGATCTTGTGAATCTGTGGAATTTGAGGAGAGTAGCAGGAGGAGCTTTCTATACTTTTAAGGCTCCATGCTCTATGTTTTGTAATACCCTCCTTAGCTTCTCCTTTTACAAAAGGGCTGTGAAGGGAACTTAATTTGCTAACATTGGGAAAGAGTCAGGAAATTTCATAAACACCCTTTGTTCCTGGTTTATAATTCATTCCTTATTGTGGGAAAATTCCTTCTTCAGCTTCAGATTCTTTTAGAGGGAATAAGATTCTAAAAGCAATACTTTCATGATAAGAATAAACCTTACAACTATTTCAAGGACTTTATAACAGTTTTTCAAGATCAGAAGCTGCTTTGAGTAGAGGAAAGCTGCCTTTTATAGAAAACAATAATGCACTGTGTCAAAATATACAACAAAACTGCAAAATTGCCTGAGCAAGAAAATTGTTGGCTGGTAGATATTTATTTAAAAAAAAAACCAAAAACCAAGAAAGACTTAATAGTAGCTGATTTTTCTAAGATTTGCTTTGGAATGATATGGGTGTTTAAAAGCAGATACGCTTTTCAAACTTGTCATTCTTGCTAGGAATTTACTCTTCCAACTGAATAAAATAGAATAGTAAAGGGGCTTGAGACTCCAGCTGTCAACAGAACAATTTACCCATAACTAAACAGAACTGGACAAATTAGGAGTGGAGGGAGAAACTGGCAAAGGATAGACTGAATTTGAAAATGAGCCACACATATAACCAGGGGCTATGGGGAAAAAAAAAGAAAAAAAAAGTTTTCCAAATGCATCTCTCTTTTGGATTCTGAATACAGCCAACTCCTCCATTCTAAGCCCCTTTCAATCCCAGACATGCAGTTCTCCATTGCCGGAGAGATACACAATTAGATAAAACATTTTATGTGGAAATGGAGCAAATGGATTTATGGGGAACTCGTGAAAAATGCTAAGGACTGCAGAATTTGCCTATCCTGAGTCTTATGTATATTCAATAGACAAGGACTGTACAGACTCTGCTTTTCTTGCTGGCATCTATGGTGAATTTATAACTCAGGTTTTATGTAGTACAAAGGAATTATTCATAAGGAAAGTTACACTTCAAGGATGGATGACATCTTGCTTCAGGGGTCTCAGTGCATGATCTTTGGGATCTTTCTAGAGTTTGAAACATCTCAAAAAACAGTAAGTTGCTCAAGGCAGCATAACAATAAAAAGAAAATTGCTTTTGGCAGACATTACACACCGCTCCCCTGAGATTAGCAACACTATTTTCATGCTGAAATATTCTTTGTAAGAAAATAAAAAAGGAAGAAAAATAAAAAAAAATAGAATAATTTTGTTTACTGCATATTTGAAAGAAAACTCTTGGAGCTCATTGCTTTTTAATTGAATTTTTATGGAAGTTTAATAAAAAAATCCACTGGAAATTACTATGGTGGCTCTGCGATGTGTATTTTTTATATTATTTCATCAGAGAGAAATAAGGACCCATTAGACTAAGACAGAATGCAAGAGTTTGAAATAATTTTCTGTAAATTTATAATTCTTAAGTATAATCAGAGGTGGTGGGGGGAAAGGAAATGGCCTCACTCTGTTAGGCTGCTTTCTGTAGGGTCAGGACAAACTAAGGACCAAGCGGGGGTCTCATTGGAGTAGGTGGGAGTAGGAAGTCACAAAAAAAATGAAGATGACAGCCATGACTATGTGATTGAAGAAAGTCTGCCTCTTAAGATATGGTGGGAAAAAAGGTTGTGGTTTCAATGGTGCAATCACAGCTGCTATTGTGACTTTTCTGAACTATCAGGTGCCCCTCAGATGTCCCTGGGATTAAGGAAACTTTTTGTTGAGGACTATATTCCTTCAAGGTAATTCCATCAGAGTCAACATGCCAGTAGTGGGCACAGCTAGTATTCTAAAATATGTAAATTAGGACTGTATAGATTGCAATTTCCCAATCTCGACGTGTTTAAGATGTGTGGACTTCAACTCATGCTAATTGGGGTATTCCGGGAATTGAAGTTCACACATCTTAAACATAAAGAAAGCTCTTTCATGAAATTACTTTTGTGGAGTAACATGGATCTCTCACTTCTAATACTGAAGCAAAATGCCCCTGTCGCTCTCCCTTGCCAGGACTATCCTTCTGCATTCACAGTTGTACAAAAGCATTGTCCAGCCACTGCACCTATCCTCCAAGACTATGCACTAATGAAAAACATTCTTCAGATCTAAGTGGCCTTGGACTGTATAGGCTTAAAATGCATCAATCTAAATCTGGACCAATACATCATACTTCTTATGATGGAATGTTTAACAAATGCTGGGAATGTGGAAAAGGGAGTAAATCTTAATTGTGTTGTTGTTGTTAGTTGTGAAGTTGTGTCCTACCCATCACAACCCCCTGAGCAATGTTCCTCCAGGCCTTCCTGTCTTCCACCATCCCCCGGAGTCCATTTAAGCTCGCATCGACTGCTTCAGTGACTCCATCCAGCCACCTCATTCTCTGTTGTCCCATTCTTCTTTTGCCCTCAGTTTTTCCCAGCATTAGGCTCTTCCCCAGTGAGTCCTTCCTTCTCATTTGGTGGCTATAAGTATTTACATTTCATCTTCAGGATCTGGCCTTCTAAAGAGCAGTCAGGGTTGATTTCCTCTAGCACTGACCAGTTCAATCGCTTTGCAGTCCAAGGGACTCGCGGGCGAATCTTAATTGTATTAGGTATAAATTGATCTGGAGAATTGTTTTGGCAGGCTTTCAAGATTTTGCTAAATTGCCATATTAGCAATCAAACTCTTTCCAAAATCCAAGTGTTTTTTGTTTGACGAACTTGATGGTTTCAAACCTTTAGTGAATTTGCCAATTTTCAGTGAATTCTATTTTTAAAGTAGCAAGTAAATATGCAATTACAAATAACTTTCTCCAGCATCTAAGTTTGCTAATATCATTCTCTAATACATACACACACACACATTTGTTACATTATATTATATTATATCATATCATATTTCACATCATATCATAGTATAATAAATTATAACGTATATTATAATACACACACACACACACACACACACACGCACGCACACACACACACGCACACACACACACACACACACACAAAATATTCCTTAATATCCATTTTTATCTGCAGCCTTTGAGTCAGGAAGTTCTTTCAAGATCGATGCTAATAAAGTCAATAAACTAAGGGCTGTTCTTGCCACATCAGATTATATTTCATCAGATCACCCGTTATTGCCTGACCAAAAAATCCGTATCAGATTTAGGGCTGCTGCTTCAGCACCTGGACACTCATGCATAATCTGGCTAGAAATGAAGCCAGTTTGAGAAATTTCTTTCTGGATTTTAGCTTCTTCCTCTGCTTTGACTAAAGCAATGTACTGTCTACACCATGGTTAACGTGACTCAGACTGAAGGGTCACCTTACTTCAGTTTCCTCCCACTCATGGGGAAAAAAAAAAGTAAAAAAGCAATTGCTTTCCTGCCAGTGGGCATATGAGTTCTGCCTTCACTAGTGAAAGGAAATAGATAAATAGATAAATAGGGAGGGATAAATAGGAGATTAATGGGATGCAGTGGCTCAGTGGCTAAGACGCTGAGCTTGTCGATCAGAAAGGTCAGCAGTTCAGTGGTTCGAATCCT
>JANHFR010004133.1:55533-67480 GCA_032468015.1 Mimophis mahfalensis
AATTTCAAATTTCAAACTAACAGTAGGACAATTTAAAAACCAAAGAATTAAAATACCCATTTTAAGCCAGTCCAGCCATGATCACAGGCTCTTCTATTAAACACACCAGGAGAAAATATTTGAAAGACCACATATTATACATTAGATGCTGATCAAGAAACTGGCAATTACCATACTCATTGCTTTATGTTTTTAAATTATATTTTGGAGAACCCTTTCATGATGATCTTCTGTACCTTTGTCAGAGAATTATATCAAAGAAGAATATAGTTAAATAAGAAGCACCAATTTCCTTAAATAGTCCCTGCCATCAAATTCACTCTCATTTGAACATGGCATAACATTTTACCAGTCCTTCTCACTATGCATTATACCCCTGGGATTTCATTATTATACTCTAAGTACGCTAGTGTATACCAGCAGTTTAATACACATGAGATAGATTGAAAACAGGATTTTATATGGCACAAGAGGTCTTAAAATGGGATTTCAACAAGGGCCAGTTCTTTCCTTCCCCTGCTAGATTTCACAACTATTCATAACCATTTTAAATACCAGCTTCCTCTTAAGTTATATCATTTTATTTAATTTCAATTCTATGTGCATTAACACTGGTTATTGCCTAATTTTATTAAATTTATTAAATGTTTGCACCTTCTTTCCTCACTCTCAACAAAGTGTAATAAAACAAAATGTGAAATGCCATCCATAAAAAAACTAATAATACCTAACAAGATGTTTTAGGGGTGAGGAGCTATCTGCTAGCCAGAATCAAGCAAGACCAGAGCAGGAAGTTCATTCACTGCTGGACCCTTCAGCTGAGAATTATTTAGCCTAACAAGGAAGTGGCAGTGAATTCTAAAATTGTCTTTGTTCTAAAAAGGATACCTAATACAACTACAGTACCCGTCATTTAAAGAACTCTAGGGTTAAATTTATTAGAGGTAGGATTCATGAAAAAGCTTGTTTTCTAAAAGCCACCTTTGAATTTTCAACCAATATTTACTTGCTTGGGGACAGGTGGAAGTACGTACCATTGGCTGCACCACACTTCCAACACCTAGACAAAACACCTGGAAACATCTTGGCTATTCTTGCAGGGGGAAGGTGCCATCTGTATACCAGTTTATAAATATTTTTCTTATAAGACGTTGCGATTGTTAATTTCAGATTCTTGGTCCGTATTTCCTGCCATTATGTAACTCAACTGAATATCCAAAATTTCTTCCCCAGGAGATCATGGCATCCTTAACTATCTCATCCTCCATTTTCAAGGTCAACAGGAAATAATAACACTTTGACATAACTTTCCTTTCATCCCCTAATAGAATTTTATCCAGTTCTTGCATGGAGGTATAAATTCCCCCATCCTCCTTATCTTTACTGAATCTCAATTGAATTTGGGCATAGGCCCACCAATCCAGAACGAGACCCTGCATGGATAATCCTGCCATGTCTTTAGATTGCCTTTTGGATCCAACAACTCTTGGGTTCTTTACAACATTATACAGAGCTGGGTAGGTCATTGCTTCAGGGGTGGATATCCAACTCAATATTTTTACATGGAATTTGCTCCTGATATGATCCCAAACCTCTATTAAAATTTTCCAAAGATAATGAAATACTCGTATCATTTGCCCTTTTCCTGCCATAAAAACAGGTGCCATCCATGATGTAAATTGTGACCCTCAATAGTAAGGAGCTGCCTCCTTCTGAACAAAATCCAATTCCTCATCCAAACCAATAGAAATAATGGGCTGTGTGATTAAACTGAAACCAGAAACGTACCTTCTAGGGATTAAACCGACGGAGATTGGCATTAATAAGTGGTATTTGATACTGCACATAGTTACAGTGACAAGAATAATTTATGCTCAAGACTGGAAGAGCAAAAGTTTACTCCTGGAGAGTAAGGTAATATATAAAATAATGGAATGTGCAGAAGTGGACAGATTAACCAAATTGCTTAAGGATAAGGGGGAAACTGACTTTTTCTTATGTTGGGATATGTGGTACGCATGGGCCAATAAAAGAACAAAAAGAGATCAGAGAAATAATAATAGCTAAGGGTGAATTATGGTATATTTATTTTATTTATTTTATTTATTTTATTTATTTTATTATTTATTTATTTTATTATTTTATTATTTTATTGTTTATTTGTTTATTTGTTTATTTATTTATTAAATTTATATACCACCCTTCTCCTGAAGGACTCAGGGCGGTGTATACTATATGAAGGATTAGGTATCATGGCTAATTAGACAAGTCTGCATGGGGCAATAAAGGACCTATTTAGTGGGTTGTGTAACTATCAAAACATTATAGTTCTGGAAATAGTCTGTACACACCGTGGTAATACAACTGTTTTATATGTAATAATGTTTTAATGCTTTTGGTTAAAATTCTTAATGAAAATTATTTTTTAAAAAATGAAAAAGAAAAAGCTTGTTTCCTTTTCCGAGTATAACATCTTTAGTGCTGACCTTTGCTTTCCATCTCTAAACCCTGCCTTTTGTCCCCTGTTTCAACATATGGAGGGTTGTATTTAATACATTTTGTTTTGTTCTTCAAATTGTTATCCAGAAGAACTCAATTCTGATACCTGATCTTGGATTCTGATTATGGCATCTAACCAAATCAATAACAACAACAACAACTTTATTGTGGTCATAGACCAGAGTTCAAAACAAACAAGACACACAGCAAGTATACAACCAAACTCGGGTGCAAAATGGTAACCAAATCAATTAAAATGATTAATTTACCTACCCAGACCAATACATAACTATATCTAGTAAGGAGAGCTATTCCAGCTTGTCAGAATAAACTAGTAAATAGGGAGTGCTGATAAGCAAAATTACATTAAGCACAACTGAGGTGTGGTTAGTGATTTACCATATTTCTATTTTAGGGTTTCTAAGACAGGTACTGAAACTGAAGCTCAAACACTTTGGCCATCAAATGTTTGAGCTTCAGCACCTGTCCTTCCGGAAAACAGTCAGGGTTGATTTCCTTCGGGATTGACTGATTTGATCTCCTTGCAGAATACGAAGTCAAATTGAGAAAAAACAAATTATGCCCATCTGATTTGACATGACGTAAGTTTTTACAAGATCTTTATTATTCCAGGTTCCTGGGATCAAATTGACCAGGATAGGATAGGCCACTTTTTTCAGAACATAACCCTAGTGTTGAAGGGCAGTGCTGCTAAAGTTACTTGTTAAACATGTCATAGTTCCCTTCAGTAGGTGATAGCAGTCTTGAATAAGTCACAAGGCAAAAGATCTTTTTCCAAGTCATCAGTAGCCTGGAGGAGAATAACTCCCAGAGCAAAATCAAAAGCATATTCTGAACACTAAATGGGGCTGAAAAGGACGCTACCTTGGATGCCATGAATGTTTCTTGGACTCCCCTTGAATGATGTCTCCCTACGATTCAGGTCAGAATTCTGATGCACTTAGCAAAGCAGATATGAAAGGCCTGAAAATGTTAAAATACCAGAAAGTGCTTAATGACTCTGACATTCCTTGAAGGTTCCCAAGACAGATGAAGTCTATTTTCACAAGGTCCATTTGGATGTCACCTGAATTATAACCAAACTAGTCTAAGGGAGTAAATCAAAATCGCATTTCTCTAGCTTAGCATATAGCTTGTATTTGTGAAGCCTTTATAGTACATTCCAAACGTTTAGTATGCCATCTGGAGACTCAGGGAAAAAATTAGAATGTCATTTAAATATACAACTACATAAGGCAGTTAAAGCTAATTCACTCCACCTGACATCTTCTGAGTAAAATCAAGAAATGTTTCTACATATCCACACTGTGTGAACTGCAGTTAAATGTCTATGGAGATTCGCAGTCATCCAAGTCATGATTGTCCCAAAGGGGCATTTCAGGAGGCAACTGGACTTCTTTTTTTTCTTTGAAGATGTTTCACTTCTCATCCAAGAAGCTGCTTCAGCTCTGACTGAATGGTGGGAAATGGAAGGATTTATATTCCTTGCAGACAGCTGCTCATTTGCAGATTAATAAAATTTATTAGGGAAAAGCTGAAAATGACAACTCTCAAACTTTCTAGCAAATTAATTAACTTTCAAAAAGAGAACATATATACATTATTTAAAGCTGGGGTTTTTTTGTTTTTTTTTCCCTCCCACAGTTTAAATTAATCTCTTCTGAGAAGGCAGGTTAGTCTGTAGCTAACCTTCCTTTGTTTGAATGATACCAGTTATATTAATTAGTGTAATCCTTTCTTGTTGCTAGGTCCATTTGTAGTAAGACACAATTTATCCACAAATATAGAAATTCGTAGCAAGTAAGAAGTTTGTTCCTTTCTTGGTGGGTAATTCCAGTTGATGACTGTGGTGGGAGAAAGAGGCTGATCTGGTGGATACTTTTTCTTGTATGTTTCCTCTTTAACTGTGAAGTGTTAGAAGACATCATATTTTGTTCAGTGTGTGGTATTAGGTAGATGGAGTGTACAGTGCTCAATTATACATCAGTGTTCCATGCCCTGCTTGAAGTGGGAAACCCCGATCGTAACGCCAGTCAAGCCAGATGGGTCTGTGCGCATTTATGCCTACTACAAGGGTACGATTAACAAGGCCTTGCAGCCGAGCGCCTATCTGGTACCCGTCCTCCACCATCTACTGTACTCCCTGGGCCCCGGAAATTTTTTTGCAAAATTAGACCTGGCTCAAGTATATCAACAACTGCCAGTTGGTGATGCCACTGCAGAAGCCCAGACAATAGTGACCCACCGGGGCACTTTTAAATGTACGCGCCTCCAATTCGGCGCCAGCATTGGACCAGGACTTCTCCAGAACACCATGGAGAGTCTCCTCCACGGTCTCCCGGGGGTCGTGCCATATTTTGATGACGTACTCGTCATTGCCGATGACCCCAGACAGCTGAGGGGAAGGCTAGCCGCCGTCCTAACAAAATTCAGAGTGGCCGGCCTCCGCGTCAGAAAAGAAAAATGCCTACTCGGGGTTCCCTCCGTAGAATTCCTGGGCTATCGCATTGACCAGAAGGGAATCCACCCCACCGAAAGCAAAGTCAGGGCAATCAAGGATGCCCCAACCCCGAAGTCCAAACAGGAACTCCAAGCCTTCTTGGTACTTTTAAATTTCTATGCAGTCTTCCTTAAAGACAAAGCCACCGCAGCCGAGCCCCTCCACAAGCTTTTATCTCCCAAAACCGCGTGGAAATGGGGAAAAGAAGAGGACCAGGCATTCAGAGCTGTCAAAAATTTGCTTTTGCAGGACAGTTTCCTGATCCAGTACAACGCCACCCTCCCACTCGTCCTTGTCTGCGACGCCTCGCCTTTCGGCATGGGTGCTGTCCTCGGCCACAGACTGCCCAATGGCCTGGAAGCACCCATCGCATTTTACTCTCGGACATTGTCACCCGCCGAGAAGAACTACAGCCAGATCGACAAAGACGCGCTGGCAGCAGTTGCAGAAGTCAAAAAATTTCACGACTACCTGTACGGGAGGGAGTTCGAACTAATAACGGATCACAGACCGCTGCTGGGACTGCTCGCCAGAGATTGACCAACACCAACAGCCCTATCGCCCAGGATGCAGTGCTGGGCACTCTTCCTGTCTGGCTATGCCTACCGTTTAAGCCATCGCCCCGGCAAGGACATGGGAAATGCCGACGCACTCAGCCACTGTCCCCTCCCAGACCACATCAACAGAGAAACAACGGACACCACTGTCCTACTGTTGGACATTCTGGACTCAGCCCCAGTCACCTCGGCCAAGGTGGTCAGAGCCACCAGCAAGGACACTGAACTGCGAACCGTCACCAGCTGGGTGAAGAGGGGGTGGCCAGCAAAGGGGGAAGGGGACAACTTCAAGGCATATTTCATGAAACGAGATGAACTGAGTTGCACGGGGGAGGTGCCTGTTATGGGGCGACAGGGTGGTAGTTCCATGAGTTTGAGAAAAAGGGTTCTGGAAACATTGCACACGAGTCACCTGGGGGGTGTGAGGATGAAGGGTCTGGCGAGAAGCTACGTCTGGTGGCCTCTTATGGACAAAGACATCGAACTCTGGGTGGGAAAGTGTGGTCCATGCCAGCTGTCCAGACCAAACCCCCCGGCGGCACCCTTGAGGGAATGGGAACAACCCTCAGGCCCCTGACAGAGGCTCCATATAGATTTTGCAGGCCCATTCCATGGGCAAACATTTTTAATAATTGTGGATGCTTACTCCAAATGGCTGGAGGTCAGACTAATGAAGAGCACCCCTGCTCAGGCTGTCATCACGGAGTTAAGACAACTGTTTGCCACCCACGGTATTCCCGACATAGTCGTCTCTGACATCGGGCCACAATTTACAGCAACCGAGTTCGAGGGATACCTTGCCTCCCTGGGTGCCCAACACACACTCACAGCCCCTTTCAGAGCACAAGGAAATGACCAGGCAGAATGCTTCGTCAGAAGCACCAAAGAAGCCCTCTCACGACTAGGCCCAGGAGACTGGCAGGAGCGGATCAACGTGTTCCTGCTGGCCCAACATAACGTCCCATGCACGGCCACTGGAAAAAGCCCGGCAGAGCTCCTGATGGGCAGGAGCCTCCGCTGTACCCTAGACCGGCTAAACCCCCAATATTCCCCCGACAGACTCAAGGGAGAGGGCGAGAGACCCAGAGAGTTCGAGATAGGGACGCCCGTCTATGCCTGGAACTACGCTGCCGGCCCCTTGTGGGAAGCAGGGACAATCACCGAAAAGACAGGGCCACTGTCATACCAGGTGGACATGGAAGATGGTCGGACATGGAGATGGCACGTCAACCAACTCCGGCGGCGACTGCAGGACAATTTAGATGAAGGCATGCCCCCGCAAGTAGACCCGGGCGGAAAACAAGTACCAAAGTCTGTTCTTCAACTTGAGGACGAGACTCGCGTACCCCCAGAGTGCCACCCCCCGAGAGAACCGACGCCCGATGCAGAGCCAGAGGACTTATCTGAAGGCAGCCAGAGTCCGCACGTCGAGAGGCCGGACACGCCCAAGCAACCAGACCGACAGGGGGCGGAGCGGAGCCCAGCAAAACAAACCGCTCCCCTCAATGCCCTGGCTCCAATTGAACTGCGCAGGTCAACTAGGGTGCGGGCACGCCCTAGTCACCTGAATGATTATGTATGTTAATTGTTATAGTCAACCCCAAGTGCACTCTGTGGGGAAGGGGTGTTAAGTATTTGAATCTTTCGGCGGAAAATCCCCGCAAGTTCATTGGTTAATAGGCTGGCCCTAAACAGTATTTAAAGGGTTGAGTTTGCTGGGTCCTCACTATGATTAAAAGAGCTGTTGCGTGAAATCACTCTTGGCTACCGAGTCCTCATTCCTGCGCCTAGATCTCCGGATCTAACACCTGCCCTAGACCGTTTCAGACAAATGGTTGTCCAATCTCTTACTAAAAACCTTCAGAGTTGGATAATTCACAACTTTTGGAGGCAAGTTGTTCCACTGATTAATTGTTCTGTCAGGAAATTTCTCCTTAGTTCTAGGTTGCTTCTCTCCTTGATTAGTTTCCATGCATTGCTTCTTGTCTTGCCTACAGGTGCTTTGAAAAATAGGTATAATATGAAGGAGTTATAATATCTTATAATATGAAGGAGACCAAGCCATTTTTCTGAGCCTAGGTCTATGCATCTTTGGATAGAGCAGCAAAATTGTACAAACTGAGGCAAGAATAATATAATACTTCTATCACAGTGGTTATCAGAGTATTCGCAATGGGACACAAAAGAGAAAAAAGAATTCCTGAGATTCTCTCATGAACTGAATACTAATGTTTACTCCTCCATTGCTAGATATGAGACCTCCTCCCCAAATTCATACTTATTAAATGTGATTCTAAAAAGAGAAACGTGTCAAAGCCAGCGTTAAACCACTGATTTTATGTGCTCTGATTTTTCTTGGGAACAGTCCACACAGTTGGATTTTTTAATGATATTAGCATGTGAAAAGTCAGTACAGCATGCAAATGCAATATATACGCACACATATATATTACTGTATATAGCATAGAAATAAGATTTGGTTTGGATATCTGAGTTTAGACAGTTGACTATTCGCGGTTTCCTTATAGCTATTGTGTCTTCTCCAAATTAATATCATGCACTTGAGCATATGATATTAAGATTAGCAGTGCAGAGAAAATGATTCCAGAATGTATCTGTGGAATATTCAAAAGAGGGCAGAAAAGGAAATCCTCAGGTTCAAAGTGTCTTAAAGCTATATATGAAAAATGGGCACCAAGGCAAGCATTTCTTTATTTGCTTATTTAAATTTATAGGTACCCAATTCCATGACATTCTAGTCTACCACTCTTCCTTTTTCAGTGTCTTGATTAGCTTCTGAAGGTAGCAAATGTCAGGATAGTACAGAAAACTCTTTCTCTCCATGGAGATACACTGTACAATTTAGAATCCTGAAAAAAAAAAATACAATTCTAAATCCTGCAGAATCTTCACAAACAGAAGCACTTGTCACTATTGACATTAATCTACTATACTGGAGGGCAATATGAATGCCAGTAGAGGAGACAAAGCTAGCATGCTTATTCTCCCATATTCCATCACTTGTAAAGAGTACATAAATTTTGAATGCATGAAGCTGCCAATTATCATATCTTTTTGAAAAAAAATAAAGTATTTAAAAAGAAAATCTGACATACATTTCAACAATGTGATGATAATATTATTTGACACAAATAATATGTCTTCAATCTTTCTTTCAAGATTATATATTTTCTTTCTTTCAAGATCTATATATATATCCATCACATTTCTTCATATACTTTATTACATGTTTTGTCTATTTAGATGAAGAAGAACTGTGCTCCTAAGACCATTCTTCTAGCTAGGCAAATCAAAAGCAATTTTCTACACTTACATGAAAAAATAGGCATTTTTGGTTTACACATCTGACAAAGAACAGCATATGCTGCAGTTAGAAAGTATTTTGATCTTTCATTCCACTGATTTACAGCATTTACAAGGTAATTATTTTGATCATGTTATAAAGCATATTTGCTTTTTTTCCAATTAGGAAATCCCAGAGAGATGGGTATTAGAGCAACATTCAGAAATCATTTATTCAGTCTCGCAGTTTGAAACAGCAGTAGATAGATCCTTTAGCATTTTGTAAAGGTACCAGTATCAGCTGCTAATTCAGCTAAAGGCTGCTGAGAAACAGCAAGTGTCAAGAGCTTATCATAATTTTTTAGGCACAAAGCAGTACCACCTCCATGAAACCAAGGCTTTTGCTTAGCAAGTCGACAATACATATAGATGTGGTGCTTGCTCAGTTTATGAATATAGAGTAAACATTAGATATTGGCAGAATCTCCCACAATAAAAACATGAGTCAAGATGTTTCAGATACATCAACCTTCTTTATTTAAACTATCTATATTACAGTAAGATTGTCAAGGCAAACTCTCAGCAGGAGCTCGCTGCCCCCCCCCCCCATGGGGAGGTTTGTAAATCACTTTAAAATGTAGAGGCATGGAACTTCTGAGTTCTTTCTTGCCAAGCCATAATGAAATAAACCACAATTTTATAATGTAATAAACTTTATTAAAATAAAACAAAACCTTACTAGCTACATGATTGATAACAAAGAATATGCACAGCTTACTGGAGCAAAGCGAACAGGGCCAAGAAACTAACTTACAGAGCAGACTCAGTAATACATCTACGTGGAATGGAATGTAGAAATAACCAAAACATACCAGGTCACATGTGACCAGCACCATGGTTACCAGATAAGGATACAGACAGAGTAGAGAAAGTACAGATAAAATAAGCAATGTTTACATTTGAAGTGTCAGGAATCCAATGCAGGTTCTCCATTCCAGCAAGAACTCAGAGACTCAATAGTAATCCAAGTTATACTTCTATTAGAGACCTCAAGTTGGCATACTGAGGCAATCAACTTTTGATTGCCCCCCAAAGAATATTAAACCCACCCCCCTTTTAATATCTAATAAATCACATTGCCCAATCTGGATCAGATAGTTGGCACGCAAACTTTCAAGTTAAATTGGTACACTCCCACTGACATGACCTTGACTCCATTCAGCAATGCAGAAATGGTTAATCCCTCCCAACTATGAATTGGCAGTTTTAAAAGCTAGAATAATGGAGATAGCCTGGATCTAGAAACAGCTTTTAGAAGTTGTTGAGTATTCAAATTATTTCGGTGGGAAAACCGGACCATCCCATTGGCTAATGGGTTGGCCCGGACTATATATAAAGCCCCAAGTTTAGCCAGCCGTTGCTGGGTCTTTCCACTCTAATAAAAAGAGTTGTTCCGTTGAATCACTCTGGCTACTGAGTCCTCATTCCGCATCCGCAGATCTCCGGATCCAACGCTGGCGATGAAGTTGGGATCTTGAGGCATGAGCTGCGAAACCCAGCAAGTTAGGAGCATTGAGCCAAGCCATGGCTACTTATACCGCTCCCGCACTGTTCCAGCCGAAGGGAGAGAAATGGGAGGACTATATGACCCATTTTGAGTGTTCCCTGCAAGCAGCTGAACTCGGCGGCGTCTCAGACAACCGAAAAAGGGCACTTTTCCTCGCCCACTCCGGCACCGCCATCTTCAGCATTGCCAAGGCATTGGCAAGCCCGACACCGGTGATGGCAATGTCCTGGACGGGGCTACAGACGGCGTTGAGGAAGCATTACTCGCCAATGCCATCCAAATACCTGCACCGCATTGAATTCCAGCAGCAGATCCAACAGGTGGGCGAGTCGATCAACGACTTCATCGCCACACTATGGAAATTCGCCATCCCAGCCGAGTTCAGGGATCTGGACGAGGCACTCATCGAACAGGTAATCCGCGGGGTCAGCGATGTCCGCCTCCAATGGTGACTCCTAGCTCGCCAGGACCTGACCCAGTCGGTGGCCCTAGACGAGGCGCAAGCACACGAGTCATCCTCGTCCGCCGCAACTGCCCTACAGTGAGTCCCGATGGCCCAAGGCATGCAAAAAGGGGCCACTGTGCACCACGAGGATGCAAACCCTGAAGAGGACGAGGCATCGGAGAAAGACGTGTGTGCGACCAAAGGGAGACCGGGCACAGAGAGAAAATTGCCTACACCAGAGAGCAAATTGCCGTTTCCAAGAGGCAATTTGCCGCAGGTGCAATAAAAAAGGACACTTGGCAAGAGTGTGCAGGGTGGACAACTCCAGTTGTAACTTGCCACCAAAAGAAATGGCGGCAAATTCAAAAAGAACCAATCGGCAGTGCCATTTTAATGGCGGTGCGAAGTTTGAAAAGACGGAAGAGCACACGCTGCAAATAGACCACGCCAGTGCAGAATGAGGCAAGAAGATCCACACCACCGTACGGATCGACGGGCAAGAGTGCTACATGGAGGTCAACACCGGTTCAGCGCTCTCAATCGTGTCCTGGGAATGGATCAAGGAAGCCCTTCCCGCGCTCAAGCCGCACAGCCTACTGCCGCAGCCCATTCGGATTAGAGACTGCCAAGACAAACCCATCCCTGTGGCAGGTAAGAAGGAGGTCACTGTAAACTACTGCAGCACAACAACGCTTCCGCTCACCATCGTGCATGGCTGATTCCCAAGCCTGCTGGGCATGAACTGGTTCGAGGCCTTGGGAATGGTCATCACTGGTGTCCATGGCATCACCAGCAACCATGACAATGCGACCTCCCTGAACGACCTGCTCGCGGAATTCAAGGACGTCTTTGGTAGTGGCTTGGGCAGGTATGTTGGAAAACCCATCTCCTTCGGTCTAGACCTGAGCATCACCCCAATTAGACTGAAGGCCAGATGGGTCCCCCTGGCCATAAAGCCCAAGGTCGAAAGGGAGCTAAACAAACTAGTGGTGCAGGGCATCCTGGTCCCGGTCGACCACGCCAAATGGGAGACCCCCATAGTAACCCCCATCAAA
>JANHFR010004133.1:224862-236393 GCA_032468015.1 Mimophis mahfalensis
CCCCCCACCCCCGCTCTCTCTCTCTTCTTGCAGGAACGACTCTTTGGGAACCTGGTCCACCCAGGGATGTAAAACTGTGCTTACAGATGCATCCCATACGAAATGCTTATGTGATCGTCTCTCTACCTTCGCCATTTTGGCTCAGCAACCTAGAGAAATAGTAAGTAACAAAGGAGGGGAGGGAAACTAAAAAAAAAAATCCCTGAGTTTAATGGAAAGGCTGGGAGAACGTTTTAATGCATTCCGGATTAACTCCAGAGATATTTCAGTAACCTGTATTCAGGAATTATATCACTGCTGCAGGTCAGAAAGAGATTGGATCGTCTCCCTCTGTAGCTTACAGTTTATGGAAATGAATTACAGATTTTTACCACATAAAACTGTCAATTTCAGATGTCAAGCAGGTCCTATTTGTAAAGAGGAAACTTAGCAGCTGTATTCAATTACATTTAAGAATAAAATAATGAAATATGAATGGGTGGGATATTTCTGATCATTAGTGCCAGTAGACTAGGGAACCTAGCCACTCTTGTTAAACAGATTGCAGTTGTGCATTTTCAGTACAGGGAATATCTATTATTTGTTGACATTTATGAGAGACAATTCTATATGCATGAAATGAGAACAAAAATGTAAAATAACTACAAATAATTATGTATGATTTTTTTTAAAGCCCTACCTATTAAAATAGAATTTCAAATACCTGAGCAACCTAAGAGAAACAGTGTTAAATGTACAGTCAGCAATAATCTTACCTGTAACCTAGAAGTGTCTGACTGAAATAAACTCAAAATCCATTTTAAGCAATATATTTTATATTGCCTAGATGGTACATCACATCTAGATAAAATGTAATTTACACTAGAGCCTTTAGGCTTTTCAGCAACATATTGCTAAATCAAGCAGGGTATCTCTGAAAACTTCTTGGCTTAATTGTTTAATTAGCCAATGACATATACATTTTTCAGTTAAAAAATCTAATATAAGAAGTAGAAGTGTGGGTATGTGTGAGGCATATTTGGTAGAATTAAAAAAAGCTTGTCTTCCTCAAGGTCATTTATTCTTGAACTGTGAAAATATTAAACATAAAAAGAATTGTTTTAGAGGTCCAGATTTTTCAATTACTCTATGTGTTTTTGTTAATTTCTCCCATAGGTGTTTCTTTTATCCATTTAAAGCCATAAGAAAAAAATGTGTGACTTTAAGGCAAAGTTATTGTACTGTCAAAAAGTTTGGTCATAAGTATTGGATAAGGAACTGGATAGCATTTGATTTTATCAAAATAAGCCAAATTATTTCTTCAGCTCATTAATTTGGCTTTCAAGGGAAGATATAATTCCAAAATGTGTTGCTGTTTTTCTAAAGCTAAAAATCTGTAATGGCAATAAATATCATGGCCTCCCATGGAACTGTTGATATCTCTAACCTTCTTGGAAAGAAACAAAATATTTCTTTATTTGGTGAATGAAATTGATCTTGATCCTGTTCAAGGCCAACATAATAGGTATTAACTTGGTATTCTGAAATCCCAGGGGTTTAAAAGCATTACAGATTCAAATTGAGGCTAAAGTAGGGAGGAATGGCTGCTTACTGGTAATACCATTGATGTGAAATAGCTATGAACCAATTAGATTTCCAACATCTGTGTGTGTGTGTGTGTGTGTGTGTGTGTGTGTTTGCTGCAGTTATTAGAATTTGGTTTCCTCTGATAGATATTTATTATAATCCACAGATCATGGAATCATCTGGTGCTCCCTCAGTAACCCTAATAGTAGGCAGTGGCCTTTCATGCTTGGCTTTGATCACCCTAGCAGTTGTCTATGCAGCACTATGGAGGTATGTAATTGATAAGTGGCTTTGTAAAACCACAAAAGAAGCTTTTCTGCTCTAAATAAAAAGTATGTGTCTCTTCTATTATAATTGCTAATTAGATATTGTAATAAGCAATAATTCTGTTTAAAAAGTTATGTTTTGTTGTTAAAGTTGCCCTACTCATAATTACATTTATATTTATTGACAAAATGAATTCAACACAAAAATAGTTTGTCGCAAAAGTGACTACCTGCAAAGGGCCCTGGATTGGAGCTGAAAGGAGAAAGTGGAAGCAGTATGCTCCATCCCATATTTGGGTAGACCAGGTTGCCCTGATAAAAAACACTCATGATTAAATATCTACTTTTTAGTTTATGGCATTAAGGACTGATAAGAACTGTCCCTCTCACTTCTATGAATATATATGTGTGCATCTCTATCCCTTTGGTTGAGAAGCCTACATCCATCCAAATGGAGCTCTAATTTGAGACCATCGTTCATTATGCTAAGCAGAACAACTGAGTGACAAGTGCTCCTAGTACCTCAGCATTTCCACTAGTGTAATCCTTGTTCCTCTTGATTCAGTGGCACAATATTGCATATTGCATAACAGGCCCTCAGTAAGTTCTATCTTTGAACCACTGATTATATTCAATTTTGTCTTAATACAATGCTCTGTGTGTGCTCCCATGAATACACAAGTACAAAGACTCAGTCTGAAACAACCCATAATGATTTTCACACACCAACAGCAATTGTGGGGTTGAAGGTTTTTGATTTTTTTGTATAGATTTTCACTAATTGAATGCATCCTCTATTATCATCTGAGATTCAACTGATCGTATGTGCTATCCCTTAGATCACATTTATTTATTTTATTTATTTATTGAATTTATATGCCGCCCTTCTCCCAAAGGACTCGGGGCGGCTTACAACATATTAAGAAAACATGAAATATAAATATTAAAAATAAATTAAACAATTTAAATTCACTTAATCATTAAAATTTAAACAAACAATTAAAACCCCTTTAAAATCGATCTCCATCAGGCAAGGCCGGATTGCTTAAAAAGCCAGGTTTTTAGGGCGCTGCGGAAAGTCTTCACGTCTGGGATAATCCGTAACTCCGGGGAGAGCTCATTCCACAGGGTGGATCCTCCCACATTCACAGTGAAAGTAAGGGAAACATCCTAATTTGAGAGGCATGACCTTTTGCAGTGTAGAAGGGAAAAAATAAGTAAGCATTGAATGGGAAAATGATACTGAATTACAACATGCTTACAAATTATTCTTTCCCATGATATCTGAATAAGTAGATGCTTCATCCAATTGATTCAGAAGAAACAGAACACTTCAGAACTATTTATTATTAATCACTAATATATATTCATGCATGACAGTGAAGAAATAAATAAATGAATACATCTACATATATTAAAATGCTATCAAAAGTTGAACATAGTAAGCGTAATAGTTTCAGCTGGTATAAACTGTAGGGGTAAAACACCATTCCTCCTGTGTCTTATTGTTTCAAAGTCATGGCCAGGGGGAATGGGAATGACTTCTGTGGAGTTTTACAGTATTTATGGTGGCTCTAAAGTTGAATTATAAATACTGTATGATGTATTTATAACTATATCTTTGGCTCTGTTAAAATGAAAGTAATGTGAAACTAGAAATAAGGGTACATCAGTAGAGTGACCAGAGGGAGGAAAGTAAGATAAAGCTACCCCGACTTCTTTAGTGAAATGGATGGTTATAAAAATTAAATAAATAAAACAAATAAAATCAGTGGAGCAAAATAATTTTTCCAAGGGAAGAACCAGGGTACTTTCTATGTTCACTTGAAAAAGCATTATCCAGGTCCCTTTGAAAGGTAGCCCATCATGTCTGTAATAAATTGATTTTATTTCATACTTCTGTAAAATTACTCATTGTGTTCTTCAGTAACCATGTAGCAAAATTGCTTGTTTAGGAATGATTGGTATTTTTTTTTTAAAAGAAACTTGTAAATCTGATATTTTGATTGAGCAAATCAAGCAGTATTATAGTTGCTTGATAAAAAAAATTTGTAGCAGCTTTAAAACATACTCAGTATGGTATAATCCAAAATAATTTTTTCAACATAAAAATGAATCAATCAAGTTTCATGCAGGATTTGCATAATTTATATATATAAACACAATATCCAATGTGCAGTATCAGGTATTAAAATAAAGTTTACTGAATTAGGAAAATAAATTATATCTTTATATACTAAATATACTTTATAAAGTATAATATTTTGGAGAAGTTTAAATTGTTTAGTAATGCTAAACTTTCTACTTACTTTCTGTGAAATTTTTAGGACCAAATATCTTAGTCCAAAATATACATGAAAGGAAGTTTGCTTGTGCAAACTTTCCCCTTCTTTCTAATATAACTTTGAGTATCCATTATCCTCAAACAGTTTGATATGAGGCATGTGGCTATATTAGAACGTGGAGTTTGTGAAACTTTCTATTGCTATCATTTTTGAGCCTGTGCTTACTCCAGACTCAGTTTTTGGAGGTGACTTGAATCCTCCAATCCTCATAAAAAATAATAATATTAATATCAAGATTTTTAACTTATTTGAATCAGAGGTGATGAACTTATATACAAGGTGATGAAAATGTATCCCTTTTACAATATATTTATAAATAAACATGTACAGAATATTATGAACTTTCTCTTAACTTGAATAACAAAGCCATGATTGTCCATCAAGTAAATGAGCTGTTATTAATTTTCTAAAATTATGTTGGTGCAAGCTTTACTCTTTAGCAATGTAATGAATTATCTCATCTAATGTCTATATACTTTGTAAAATATAACCAAGCAGTATTTTAATTACTGAAACAAATCTAGCCAAACAATGTTCCATTTTGAATCTGAATAATCCATTTCTACATAACCATCAATTTAGCTTTGTTAATCATATGAACATCCACTCAGATATTCCTACTGCATTTGTGGGCATAATCCACCAGTAGGGTCCACTGTATGTTTTATGAGAATGGGAAGGACATGAGTAAATTTATCATTCATACTTAATTCAATTCATAGTCATTTCTCTATGTCATCTGTAAAAATAATTCCCCAGTGGACTGCAACCACTCAAACAGCTGCATCCTTTTGAAATGGATGGTGGAGTATCTATTAATTTCAATATCAAAATAATTTGAGATTGCAAACTTTAAAATCTACCATTTGTGTTGCTAATTTCTTACTGTTATTGAAATATTCTTTGTTTCTCTGTTTCCAGTGCTGATATTAATTATTATTAGCCTATACAATGCCAAGTAAAAGATGTTTAAATACTTGTTTAAATGTTCATTTAAAAAGTTAATTTTAAACTACTGAAGATATATTTATGCTTTAAAATGGTTATTAAATACTTTTAAAATGATCAGTATGATTTGTTTTAATAATAATTTGCTACATTGATATGGAATACATTTTTTAAAAACAATCTTTTGTGTGTATGTATGTGTTTGTGTTTACTTGGACAGGTACATCAGATCTGAGAGGTCCATAATTCTAATTAATTTCTGCCTATCTATTATATCATCAAATATTCTCATATTGGTTGGACAAACACAGACACATAATAAGGTATGACTAAACTGCCTTTATATTTTAATTGCTTGCAATCTGTTTTCGTACAGCTGGGTTCTTTTCAATTCTGGCAACAACAACAACAAAAAAAGAGACCTTTTGCAGAAATTGACAGTTATCTGGTGAAATATTAGGAAATAGAAAAAAAAAGATTCAACATGTTTTGTTGAAAATCTTTTTCCTTTCCAAACTTCCATCCCCTATAATTCCTTCTGGATAATTGGTGTTTTCAATAGCAAACATATGTATATTTCAAAGTTCAAAGATATGTTGCATCAAAACCATATATTCTACTTCATTATGGTAGCTATAATGAATAGTGCTACAATGTTTTTTGTCTTTTGTTAGCACAGTGACATTCAATAAAGACAGATAAATTCTTAGAGTGTACATATATATCTGGTGAATGTTAAAGCAAAACTAGATTAACTGTCATAAAAGGGATTGTTGGTATGTTCTTTGCCTGCGTTGTTCCGTTTCTTTCCTTTTATCTTAATGATGTTTACTTAGTTTTGGCAAAAAAAAAAAGTTTTATTTTTTTAATGAGATATGACTTTCAAGCATAAATTCAGTTTCTTTGTCCCGAAGCATGGCCATCCATTGACAACACTGGTGTTCTGATTCTAAAGCCAATGCACAACAGTTTTACTGACTTTTTTTAAATAAACACTTTTAAATAGTTTTTTATTTTAAAAAAATGAAAACAGACTCAGAAAATCAAACACATCACATTCATATCCCATTCCCCACCTCCTTCCCTCTTCAACTCAATCCATACACAGAAAACCCTGCAACATGCTCCCGAGCAGAATATCTTGTCTGCTCACATGCTTAATTTTGTAACATCGCAACACAGCATTATACCATCTACCTTATCCTCCAGCTTTACTAATCCGAACAATACAAAAAAACCCCGAATCTCTAGCTTCATATAATCTAGATCCATTTAGTATCTATCTATCTATAGCTTCCCCTTTCCCCTTGATCCTTGTGTGGCTATCACTCCCTTTCCTTATACCGCAGGCCCATCTTTTCTTCTTATTATTTTTTTCTATCCATCGATACCAACAATTCCAACTTTTTAAAAAATTCTGACTCCTCTCAGACAATCAATCTGCCTTACCATATTCAAATATTTTATTAAGAATTAGGTACTCTGATGGTGTCTCTTTACACTTCCATTTTTGGGCATATCCAATTCTTGCTGCTACCAGAATGTATAATATCAGGTACCATGCTTGCTTATTAACCCCTCCAGGACAGATTCCCAGTAGGGATATTTCTGGTTTCCATTGTAGCTCCACTCCTGTTATCTCCAAGATCCACCTGCTGATCCTCTTCCAATAACAGTTTTGCTGACTTTAATAACATTTACTTTAATACATAAATTTCATGCATAAGCTTAGTTTCAACCATTTTTCTTTTAGTTTATAGTTCAGACTGAGATTAATGTTGTACAGAATGTTCTAAGTAGTCCGAGGCAACCGCAGTAATTTGTACAGGTGTGAAATGAACTATTTATGTCAATTCAGAGCTTAACCCAAATATAATCTCAAGAACTGTGTTTTTCTAATTCCCTTAATTTTAAAGTTTAAAAGACTCACGGAAATTAGTACTTAAGGTTTCATGTGGGCCTAGTATGTGAACCCTGTAATTGATGACTTTCCAATTGTCAGTTCTGTGATTTACTGGTCATATTACTATTTCCAGCTTTTGAGAAACTACGTAGCTAAAGATTAGTTGTATAAAAAGAATAAAAGTGATTTATACTCTGTTCCTAAGAGCTGTTGCATTGTCAAAGACATAATTGGAGGGTCATATCATTAGAGCAATCAAGTTGCACAGTTCCTGTTCTGCAGTGCATGAACCATAACAAATGTCTGGGATTGTAGTGTCACTCCAAGTAAAGCTGAGGAGCTAAGATAAATGTTTTGACATTAGCTGCACTGTTGATCCCAATCTCTCCTTCTCTCAAAATAATTAACAATTTTAGGTATTTCTTTGTAACATTTACTTTCATGAATCTCCTTATATATTTCAAGTTTATATACAGATGAGATGCTGTCCCAATTTATTATAATCAGTAATTTCACCATTGGCTTATCACATTGTTCAAGGAAAATCAAATTCTGTTTTGATGATGCATTGGTGGATGCAATAGAATTAAAGTTAATTATGCTGCCTGGACCATTCCAATCCTTAACATTGCAGTATCTCAAATCATAGGATAGGCTTCTTCATTAAATTACCACATGAAGAAGTATAAACAAATAACAGTACAAGATAGAAGAAAGAAAGTTAAGCAGCTGTCCAGTAATAATCTCTGTGAAAGAAGGATGTCCCCAAACTAACTTCATTTTATGAAAGTCCCTGCAAAGTGTGCTCACTTTCACTGTTCACCTAAATCAGTTAATCTGCATAAATTCTGAAATATGAATGCATGAATCAGGTCTTCATTCATTTATCTTCATTCATCTAAAGGCTCAATTTTATATACATGCTAAACAGTCACTTTGTTATGCATATTATGTTGTTTCAAAGAAAAAATGAATATTATATTGAATATGTCAATATACTGTCAACTGTGAATCTTTCCCACCTATTGTAGAAATAGTCATGCCTGTGTGAAAGTCACTGAATAGAGTTGGATGAGAGAGGATACTGTTGTGTCAAGTATATTTCTTTTTAGAAAATATTTTAAATATTTGGTGGATTTTCTTCGCCCCTTTTCTTCCACATTCACCCACCACGAGCTTAACAATGAAACCAACATAAATTTACAACCCTGTATATCCTCTCCTCTCCTTCTTTTCTTCTTGATTCCTAAACTTCTTGAACTGTACAGTCTCTTATAATTTGCTAAGAAAGTATTTTGTATGGCTAAAGGGTAGAATACTATATTCTATCTAACACGTGTCTTTATTCATTTATTAATTAGTAGCAGAATGCAATTTAAATCAGTGGTGTTTAATTCAGAGCTCACAGACCAAGCTTAACTTCATGCTTTCTGCATGATTTTATGCCAGAAGTATTTAACTTTGGGAGAGGTTACCACTCCATCTAATGAAAATATGTTTGTGTTTAACAGTTCAAAATGCAGTACTGAAACTAGATATGCACACATAGTTCTCCTACATGGTTTATTTCCCTAAGCACTTCAGAATATTTAGATCTGGAATTAGGTTGATTCCTAAGCTTTTTGCAAAAGAAACATGTATAGACAAAGTGTGTATTACACTAGTGTGTTGAGTGTGTATTACACTAGTGAAATCCTTATTCAGGATTACAGTTTAAATGACTTTGTACTTCTATTCATAAGCAAATAGAAGAGTTGCACATTTTCCCTTTGTCTCTTTTATTAGAAGTATTGGAAAGAGACATCTTGTTCTGTTTTTCCTATTCAAGAAGAATGATGGCCTTATTTAAGAACATCTTCTCTTAGAACAGGATTATGCAACTTCTAGTGGCTCAAAGGTCATGCCAGGCTTTGTGTAGTATATCAAGAGCTACATTTCAAACCTGGATGAATTTGAAAATTAGCTTATTGTTTCAAGGTGTTTTCATCTTCATTTCATTGCATTGCATTCATTTATTCATCAAATATATATATAGCTGCCCATCTCAAAATAAGTGACTCTGGGCAATGTAGAACAAGGATAAAATACTTGTGTACTGTATAAAAGTAATTATTATTTCTATTATACATTTTTTTAAAAACTCAACACTAGGAGAGAACAGATATTTAGGCTAAGAGCAGATGTTAATAATCAAGGAGCCACCCCAGTATCTCACCAGAGGTTTTCAGGTCTGATGAGGTAACCAGTTTTTGAGAGACTTTTGGAAAATTGACAGAGATGGACCCAGCCTCATTCAAAGGGATGTGGGGAGTGGAAATATTCCATAAAGTACCATGGCAATAAAGGCCATCATCTGGAACTTGCCAAAAGTAGTTCCCAAGCTGACGGGACCATAGAATGAATACATAGGGTGAGACAGGTAGATGTAACTGAAAACAGTTTTTCAATAACCCAGCTCCAGGCCCTGTAAAGCTTTAAAGGATAAAAACACCTGTGCTGTGGCCTATCGGCCACCAACCCCTCTTGCTGGTGAATCAGATGAGGAGACAGAATGGGAGTCAAGGCCAGCATCATGGGAATCAGAGAGCTCTGAGGGGGGAGAGAGAATAAAACTGTCAGAGATAGAGACAGAGGCAGAGCCTAGGCCATCCATTTCCCCCAGATGGAGAGGCAACAGCCCTTGGGTCCTGAGGTGGCTGAGGAGGAGGAGGAACAGCTGGGTACAGTGCCTGATGCACGGATGCACAGAAGGTAGAGAAGAGAGCAGCGGGAAGCTATGGGATGGTACTCAAGATGGAAGTTAAGCTAGTTAAGCTCCACCCTAGCTCTGAGGATAAAAGGCAGGGGACAGAGATGAATAGGTGTGGTAGACAACTATTTGTCTCACTGTCGGTCAGCCACTGATATTCTGAACTTTTGAATCCTGTTGGGAACTTTATCGGAATTCTTTCTGAGATTCGGGCACTCCTGAGCATATATGTGTGTGTTTCTGCTGCCAGATAAGAGGGATTACACCTTCCAGGACTTCCTTTGTGAATATGGGTAGAGAGAGAGACTCCTGGTGTTGGGACTATGTCATGGTGGAAGGGAACAAGCTTTGCTTTCCACAGGCACTTAGAGAGTTTGTTAGCCTATTGTGTGTGTGTGTGAGAGAGAGAGAGAGACTTTGCCAGGGCTGCTGGTGCTCCTAAAGAAGGGAACATTTAGTTAAACACAGTGTGCTTGTCGTGTTTGGAGCTGGGTCAGAGAAACCTTGAATTGATTCCAGAAACAGGCAGGTAAGCAATGCAGCTCATAGAGCAGAGGTGTAATGTTGGGGGCAGTAAGTTGACCCTGTAATTAAACAAGCTGACTTTGTAAAATACCTCTTGGGGGCCCCAAAAGCCCCATTAAGCTGGTCTATACAAAGAATTAAGGCAATTGCTAGAGTGTATTGTAAGCTGCCCTGAGTCTCCAGAGAAGGGTGGCATATAAATGGAATTTTTTTTAAAAAAAAGTGTATTCTACAAGGCACACACGCTGCATTGCATTTTGCCCAGTTGAAATTTTGGGATACTCTTCAAGAAAAATCCCATGTACAGCCTATTACAATAGTTCAGTCAGGTGACTAGAGCATGAGTAACTGTGAGCAGTGACCCTGGATCTAAGAACAAGGACAATGGCACACAATGTGGAGTTGTGGAAAGGACCTCCTAACCATGACTACCACTGTTCTTTGGCCAGGAGTTATATTTCTAGGAGGAGCCCTCAGTCTGTGCATAGAATCTGTTTTGGGTAGCGCATCCCGCTCTGGAACCAACAATGGTATTGTTCTGGAACCAGTGGATCCAAAAATGTAAAGCTATTCATTCTTGCCAAGCTTCAGTTGAAGGCTACTGTTCTTCGACGAGGCTTAGCCATGGTGGCACAGTGGTTAGAATGCAGTATTGCAGGCTGAATCTGCGCACAATCAGGAGTTTGATTCTGACCGGCTCAAGGTTGGCTTAGCCTTCCATCCTTCCGAGGTCAGTAAAATGAGGATCCAGATTGTTGCTGGACAATATGCTGACATTTAGACTCAGAGTGCTGTAAAAGAATATGGGGCAATATATAAGTCTAAAGGCTATTGCTATTCATCCAGACCCTTGTAGTTTCCAGGCACAGGGTAAGATGTTTACAGCATCACTTAATCCACCAGTCAAAGATGAATAATTAGGTACCGTCAGCATACCAATGACCCCCCCTCCCTCACCCCATACCGATGGATGAGCTCACCAAGCACATCATGTAGATGTTGAATAGGAACAGAACCCTGTAACACTCCACACAATAGGGATCGAGGGCAGGAACTCTCTCTGCCAATCACTATCATATAGACTGACTGCAGAGAAAGGAAGCGAACTAGCAGAATATAGTGCTGCCCATACCAGTAGGCATTAAAATTTATTATAAGTAAAGGTAAAGGTAAAGGTTCCCCTCGCACATATGTGCTAGTCGTTCTCGACTCTAGGGGGCAGTGCTCAT
>JANHFR010004133.1:308851-320738 GCA_032468015.1 Mimophis mahfalensis
CACACTACCATTTTAAAACAGAAACGGCTGCCACTGCCTTCTACATAGGAGCCAGAAGATGGTAAATGAGATTTTACTGAAACGTCGCTACAACTTTAAAAGCACAACTATGAAGACCTGAGAAAATACCCGAACAAAGCATAATGCCATATATATATATGTGATTCATTTTCTGATGCATTTCAGATCCACTGCATGCAAAAAAGGCTATCAAAGGGAAAACTCTTAGGTCATGTAAGAATGAAGATGATGATTATGAATGGTGATAATGATGATATAACATATTCAGAGTCAGAGGTGGGCTGTACATACTTTAACAACTGGTTTGCCTAGTGCAGAAACCAAAAATGTGAGTGTGCGTGTGCCCCCTTCACATGTGCACACAAGCTTTGTGCATGTGCCATCTGTGCTTGCACGCAGCTGCAAAACCAAGGGAATTCCTGCACGCAGCAGCCAGGATAAGTAGATCAGGTGAGATGCAAAAAGCAGCTGGGCTGCGAGGGTAGGGTGAGCAAGCAAAAATGCAAGATATATAGGATAGGATAACACCTGCGTGGATGGGCAGGGCCACCTGGTACCGGTGAGCTGGTACGAACCGGCAGCAGCCCACCTCTGTTCATAGTACATTCAAGGTGTTAAATGTGTATCATTTGCGTTATTATTATAAAATGGCTCCAAATTATAATCCTGCATGTTGCAAACTGACCTTTTATGTTGTACTAGCTGATTACCCGGCATTGCCCATGTAATTACTTATGGGACTACCCTCCCACCACCTTCCTCTTCCCTCCCCCCCTTAGGCCTCACCTCATCCCGGGCCTACGATCCCAGGACGCCAGGAAACTGTAACTGTCATAAATATGTACCAATTGCTAAGCATCCAAATTTTGATCACATGGCCATGGGGTTGTTGCCATGGTTGTAAGTGTGAAAAACAGTCATAGGTCACTTTTTTCAGGGCTGTTGTAATTTTGAATAGTCACTAAACAAACTGTTGTAAATCAAAGACTATTTGTACTTAACTGTTAAGAAACAATTCATATACACCAAACTAATTGACCAGTTTAGCCAAATATTCAATTGAACATTTCTCCCATACTTGTTTCCTACCTCCCAAAATGGTACAACTACATAATCAGTAGGTAGAGAGGGCCATCTCCCTAAAGTATAGCTGTTTCTGTGGGCTAAAAACAAGGTGATTTTTTAAAGGGGACCATTTGTTTAAACTCAAGTTTTTCTGAGTATATATATTGTGCAGTTATTATAAGGTTGATACAGACATTGTATCATAATCATTGCAAGGGACAAGTTTACAAATTAGTCTTTCTATAATCTCCAGTACTCTTCTGTCAGAGAATGAGGTGGCTGGATGAAGTCACTGAAGCAATCAGTACGAGCTTAAATGGATTCTGGTGGATGGTGGAGGACAGGAAGGCCTAGAGGAACATTATTCATGGGGTTGAGATGGGTCGGACACAACTTCACAACTAACAACAACTCTTCTGTGTTCCATATTGGGCAAATTGGTTGGACTAAACTGTATGCAATAAGAAGTCACTATTTCTACATATGGAGAAGTTACTATGAAAAAAGTCACTTTTCATTAAAAAAGATACCCCATGTGTTAATGAAACCATGATTTTAAAACTTTTGTGTATTTGTGTCTGTAGCACTATGTAGGTAAAATGCAATGTGTGGATGAAATGCTATTATGTGGAAAAACTACATAAAGTATCAAATATGAAAATTTAATAAAGGTGATTCTACTGTATGTGCAAATATAGAATTACAAAGGATTGTCACATGAACATCTTTTTATGATGGTCCTAGCCACAACACGCCTTCGGCTGAATTTCTTTATTGGTGCTAAATGTTTCTTTGCCATATCTTTTACATCTGAAATAAATGGGAATCATCCTTTCAATGGGTTGTAGGAGATAGGAAAATTAAGTAAAATGAACACAATAACAAGTAAATATTAAATTTGAATAAATACCATCTTATAGAATAAGGAATAAGTTAGCAGATTTCCTAAGCTTTCTGTTATCCCGTGCCGGATAGTGCACCCAATGAAGTTGTTATCACCTTAAGTTTTTTTCTTGTGTCAGTTCAGGAATGTGTGCACGTCATCCCTTTGTGATTGACGCTTCTTACATGTTTCATGAATATACCTCAAATACCCAAGCTTTAATATAAGCATCCTCCAAAACCCAAGCATGCATGGAAGACTTCTGTTCTGCATTTTGACTGTAATTATATATAATATGTATATTAAGCAAATGTTAGATTTGTGGTATATATAAAGAAATCATTAATAAAGCAATAGATCCAACACTGTCCATCTATGAGAGGGATAAACATTTATGGCAATGAGAATTCTCCCTCTACTATCAATATTTCTTCATGATCCTCAGATAATTTTTAGAGATTTGCAGGAACCTCTGAAGCATATTAAAGTAAAAGAAATTTCTACTAGAAGAATAGAACTTTATCCACATGGCATATGTTGTAGCCTGCAATTAACAGCAACAATAGGACCCTTATTTTAGAACAGCTAGTTACCACTACTTTTAAATTCCTGCACAATGGCTTCAGTAGTTTTAAAAAAAGTTCTTTGACATTAATCTTCCTATAGATCAGTCTTTTCTAATCTGGAATTTTCCTGGCGCATTGAGTAATTCTTGTCTTAATTCTCACAGTGGCTGAAAATTTGAGTGACAATTTTCTGATTCAAAAAATACTGTTCTAAATTAACTTAATGTTGTCTCATTTTAGCTGTGGACATGCAGTAGGAATAGTTCAGCTTTAATGAGGGAAATATGAGCAAGAAATGTGATAGCTGAGGTCAGAACTGGATGCTGTAGCATCTTCTACTTGGTATTTGTCACAAGGACACTTTTCTGTTCTGCTGTAATATTTAATTACCCAAGATGATGTCATAGCTCAGTAAATCATTGTGCTCAGGTGTGGGATTCAAATATTTCAGCAACAAGTTCTCTGCCCAGTTGGCATGGTCATGGAGGGTGTGGCCTAATCAGCCTCTTGCACCATGGCAGGGGGGCATATTCATCATCCCTGGGGTCTGGAGGCTTTCTTAGAGCTTCCGGGAGGGCAAAAATGGCCTCCCACGGGCTCCAGAGGCCAGAAATGGGCCTATTTGCAGACTTCCAGAACTTCCAAGAGGCCTGTTTTTTGCCCTCCCAGAGCTTCTGTGCGGGCCCTGCACTTACCTGGCATCCAAAATGGGCCACATGGAGTTTCCTGGGCGGGGCAGGGTGGGGTAGGCAGGGCCATCCCGTCCTTGCAACTACCGGTTCAGCAAACCAGATGTAAAATTATCATCCAGTTTGCCCAAACTGGTCCAAACCGGCTAAATCCCACCCCTGATTGTGCTTGTTATTTCATTTCATATCAGTGGCTGGAAGAGTGAAAGTTCAATGCACTGTGTAATGATGATGTGATGCACACTTTGTTATATATAATGGAGTCTGAGAGCTGGGATGGCACCTCTGGGTCACATTTCACATTTAGCATTATCTTCAGTTAATGATTGCTAACAATTGTCTCATTTCACTTCTATTTCTTATTGTTACAGACAGATTTTGAAAAAGATGTGGACATTGCTTGTCGGTCAGGTAAGGCTGTCCAAGCACCAAATCAAATGAAAAGAAAATTAAAAGTAGCTTTATCCTTCTGAATGATCTGTTTCCTTTATAATAACATTATACAAATCTTAAGAGGTGCTCAAAATTTGATAAATGTAAATTGAGTATGACAAAATGTACATTTTTTTAAAAAAGCAGGTTGGGAAAACTCAGGTGTTATAAGGTTTTTTTAAAAAAACTTCTCTGACAGAGCATCTGAGCCTGTATACATCAAATCATCTGCATATGCAAGCATGAAATGATTGGGAAAGAAAAGTACTTATAATTGGAGAAGTTCAATTGATAAACATAAACTCATATAACCTCCACATTTCCATATGTATATTTTTTCCATATTCAGTTAATGCTGCACTTGATTAAATAGCTCAATAAAATGCCAATGCACTGAATGTAAAAGGGTAGAAAGTTTCTTTTTCTATAAGCTAGAAACTTTGCCACTAGGTTCTTCAGTAAAATCTAAGGGAGAGAAGATGATCCACCAGATTTTTAGCTTCAGTTTTTATTTATTTAATTGTATTTATTTATTATTTATTTATTATTTATTCATTCATTCATTCATTCATTCAACTTAGACAATTGCCCATCTCACATTTGTGGTTCTGTTTTCAACAAAATTAAAAACAACCAAATAAATAAATAACCAAATAACCAAAAACAACCAAATAAATAATAAATAAACAAAATCTAAAAATCAGTAAAGTGCAATAACCCCTTTAAAACCAAGTTAAGAACCCAAATAAAAAATCAAAATTAGAACTAAAAAAAAACAAAACAGAAAAAGCAGGCAAGGGAAAATCTTGAATATAATCACTTGGCCGGCTCTAAACCATAATAGGATCCCCAGGCATATGTGGCAAAACCAAGAGCCTGTTGGGAAAGACATGCAAAGTTGGAACTAATCCAAGCTAATGGGAAGAATGGCGTTCAAAGGTAGAAAAGGCTATCCTGATTCCCATCAGATGGCACTTCTTTATAAACAAGACCACAAGCTGGACCTGATAAGGTGGGGTAGCTTTAACTGGGGAGAAGCAGTCCTGCAAATAATATGTCCCCATATTGATTAGAGCTGTATAGGTTATTACCAACTCTTTGAATTATACTTGAAAGCAAACTGGCAACCAGTGCAGCTTGTGGAGCAGAAGTATAACATACACAGATCTCGGAGCACATATAATTGTCTGCACTACAGCATTTTATCCCAGTTGAATCTCCTGGATGCTCTTCAAGGGCAGTTCCATGTTGCAGTAATTCATTAGGAAAATGTGTAACTTGAGAGTAGACTTGCTTGTCCAGGAACAGGCACAACTGGCAACGTGAGGCTGTGCAGAGATCTTCCTGGTGGCCCTTCTAGCTATAACTACTATCTTCTCTTTATGTAACAGTTGTGAAGTAGTTGTGGGGTAGTTCAACCTCATCCAGCTCCACAGATGGTAAGACCCCAAAAATTGAAGGCCGTAAAACCCACAGCCACTCAGTCTTGCCAGAGTTGAGCTAAAACCTGTTGTTCCCCATCTAGACCTCCACCATATCCAAACAAGCAAGAAAGGATAGCCACAGTTAGTTCACTTAAGAGATATACAACTGGGTATCATCAACTTATTGATGATACTTCACCCCATGACGATGAATGACTTCAACCAATAGCTTCATGGAGATGCCAAACAGGAGCAGAGTTCTCAACCAGTAGGAGCTGAGGGCAGGTCTTCATACTTCCTATCAACATTGATTGGAACCAGCACCAGAGAAAGACAAAGAACTAGTACAATACAGTTCCACCTGGCCCCAACCCCCATAGCCACTGCAGAAGAATACCATGATAAATGGTATCAAAGACTGTCAAGAGGTCAAGAAGACCAACGGTGAATGCACTACCCCATCCAAGTCACAACTGAGGTTATCCAAAAGCATGATCAGTGCTGTTTCCCTCCCAGATCCACCCAGGCCTGAAACCTAACTGAAGGTCCAGGTCCAGAAAATTTGAAGTTGTTGCCCAATCACATTGTCAACAACTTTTCCTAAAAAAGGGGAGGTTAGCGATTGGACAGAGGTTACCCAAAATAATTGAGTTTAGCTATGGTTTCTTGAAGAGTTTCTCTTGTGTCTGTGAATACATGGCAAACTGTAAATTGTTCCTATCAATGTGTTTATATATCACTGCAAACAACACGTTAATACTGTTTCATTAAATTGAAATGGCTTTCCTAGTTTCATTTGAACATAAACATTTGTTAATTACATCAGCACTTCATAATGATGCCTTTATCTCCCTTCCTTGGCAATTTAATAATACTGTGGTTTTTAGCTAGAATTTCGAAACAGTCATTCATTTCAATTCCTTAAAAGCAAAGGAAATGTGATACTTCCCAAAACATTCTGCTCAAAAAGTATAGGGAGAATCACTCTTTTGAAAAAGACAGCTTTATGGTAAACTAGCTGATAACCTGGCTTCGCCTGGGTATAGTCGTCCTGGAGCCACTGCCTGCTCCATCCTTGTGTCTTATCCTGGCCTAAGATTTCAAAAGGCCTCACCTCATCCTGGCCTAAGGTTGTTGTGGTGACTGCACTGCTGCCACCTATGGATGGACGCAGCCTCCATTTCAAAAGCCTCCATATTGAGCCAGGCACAGCCTGATGCTGCTCTCTGGTGCCCCTTGTGGGGTACTGTGATGGCATTGGCAGTATCTCCACAGTGCAGGGGTCAGAACTTAAGTAGGCATTTTAGGGGGCACAGACCCCCCCCCCCAATGGCATCTGAGACCCCCACAGTACTTTTCTCCAGAGTGTAAGCTACCTACCTGGCAAGTTTTGTTGTGACTGGTCTAGCCGTTAAAGAATGTATGCAGAACATAAATATATACACCGCCCGCCCGCCTGCCCACCCACCAGCCAGCCAGCCAGCCACATTCTGTTTTTTATATATAGATAGGACCAGGCTTTATCATTAAAAATTAAAGATTTAAAATCTGACCCTCTAAAGAAAAGTTTTAGTAAAGGTGGCTGGCTGAAGTAATTTGACATCTGCACTTAGAAAAAAATCTAATGAGCATTTTTTCAAATGGATTTTTATCCATTTTTGGTAAGGCTTGAAATGGTTTAGTCCCTCTCATCTATATCATTGCTTCAAGGCAAATAGTTTTTATTTAACTGAAAATAGAAAAGCAATCACACGTCTCCTAGTAGAATACTTTGTCACCATGTATAACTCTCAGTAGCTACACATATTAAAATATCAAGACTATTCTTGATTTCAGCTACCATAAAAGGAAAAGAGGGAAGGGAAAAAAATGGAGTAGATCCTAAAATAAATCATTTTCCTTTTTCTCACAATCTAAACCTAAACGATCTTTTCATCCTTCTTCAATTTGGCCCTCTCCTTTGTCCAAGCTGAAAGCAGATTGAAAATTCAGGAATTGTAGTTTCTGCCCATCTATGGCCAAGTTGAGGAAGATTGATCCAGCACCAATATGAGTTAAAGACTTTCTTTCAGCTGGAGTCCAACTTCTAATTTTGGAGGCATTTATTAATTTGTACTCCTGCTCTTTAATTCACAGTTCTCCATAAGGACATTGGGCCGTGCCGAGCAGCTACGATAACAGGCACCCTATCTAGAATTTCCCTGAATGATGATGAAGAAGAGAAGACAGCCAACCCCGAAGGAATGAACTATTCCACGTTACCTGGGAATATAATTTCTAAAGTGATCATTCAGCAGTCAGGAGGCATGCATATGCCCATGAGCATGAGTGAATTAGCTAACCAGTGTCTTAAAAAAGACAACACTGAGCTACGGCGAACTGTCTATTTATGTACTGATGACAACCTGAGAGGTGCAGACATGGATGTAGTCCACCCTCAGGACCACATGATGGATAGTGACTACATTGTGATGCCTAGAGGTTCAGTGAACACACAGACATCTCTGAAGGATGACAGCAAGTTGAATATAGGCATGGAGACCTTGCCTCATGAACGGCTCTTGCACTACAAAGTTAATCCTGATTTTAGTATGAACCCAAATGTAATGGACCAGTTCAATATGAGTTTAGATCAACATCTCCCCACCCAGGAACACATGCAGAACTTGCCTTTTGAACCTCGCACAGCTGTAAAGAATTTCATAGCTTCCGAGATGGACGATAGCACAGGACTAGCAAGAAGCGAAACTGGATCAACCATATCAATGAGTTCCTTGGAGGTTAGTGATGTAGAAATGGAGTGCATGCATCCTGTTTTTGTTCTGTCAAATACAAATGGAATGGCTTTCTCAGCCTACACACATGCACACCAAAAACAAGCAGCATGCAACTGTTTTCTCATGCTGCTGGAGTGTCAGCCCTACACCCTACAGGGTAGACCAGATCAGGAAACCAACTTCACAAAAGGATTAGAACTATACTTTATTGATATAGGCTATAGTATCAGAATCTTGCAAGGCGGTCTATGTTTCCCTGCTCCTATCTCTCTGGGCTTAATGCATGTTTCTGCAGTTATTGTTGTGCTAATGGCTTATGGAGAACTTTTCTTGTTTGACAGAAATTTTATAAAAGATTTTAATTAGAAAACTAAGAGAAACTGAACAAGAAATGATAAAAAGTAATAGGGGAAAGTGCAGGAAAAAAGGTGGGGAAATAAAGAGAAAAGGAAAAATATTAGAAAAATAAAAGAAATATACAAAGAAATGACTTCCCCCTTTATGGTGATAAGTGTAAACAAGTTTAGTAATGTATCCTGTTACATTAGTTATATCAAATACAACAAGTTATTTTCTTCCCATGTCCCCTTTCCTATATATAAACAAATCCATAAAGCTATTGCTTCAGTTCTGGTTGTCACCAAAAGTCCGTTAAGAGTTACCAGAGACAACAATATCTATTTTAAGCTTGATCAAATAAACCAACTATATATTCTTTCCTTATACCTCTACGAGTCTGGATCTTTAGTCACTTCAAATAATATCACAGAACTGAAATTCTTTTCATTTTTTTTCTTTATTATTAGGCTGACCATACTATTAACCAGTGTGATGAGGCAAAATGTGCATTGTTTAATTAACTGTTGTATTTTTGCTTGAATGATGGGAAGAGGCTTCTGTGATTCAGGGTCTAGGCCTTTCCTCTTGTACAGCTTGACTGGCTTTGCATACTATGCATATAGACATTTTGAAGGGACCTTGTTAAACAGAAATAGAACTGGTCAAGAGAGGTTCTAATGTATTGTCTATGGTTATCATAAATACATATTTCTATATATATGTTATCATTAATGTGTGCAATTAAGCATTTTATACAATGCCTAGGAAATCTGTAAAATACCAAAAAGGGGCTGAAGTATGAAATGCTTCCTAGGCATCTTATGCAATGCTAAAAGGCAAACCACCAAAGTATAAAATACTCCCACTGAAATGTCATTCTAGCCTCCCTTGTTGCAACAAGTAGTTCAATATGGGTCTTTTTCACTTGTTTTTTCCCTCCAAACAACGGAAGCCTTGTACTTTATTTTGCATTTCTTTTTTTCATTTTCATGTATGTCTATTCAATAAAGGGTTAGAGTTAAGATTAGGGTTAGGGTTAGGCTAACCCTAATCCTAAACCTTTTCATTACTATCTTTTCAGACTTTGCCTAAATTGTTCTTGTCATTCTGCATAATGCCTAGGTGTTGTATACAGTGCCCAGAGAAAGTATGTCGCATATTAAAATAACACAGACATTTCACACTTTGCTTAAAACATCACATATTCTATAGATTTCCTAAGCATTCTGTACAATGTCAACTTTTCACATATTGCCGATAACGTATACATGAAACTTATTTCATGCTCTATATGGAGGCCTCTTACAAACAATGAATGACTGGGAAAAAAAATTGGACTGGGCTATTGGGGTATCTTTGTAGCACTGAGTGATTTTCAGACAGGTTTCTCCTGCTTCAGTAAATTGGGCTCAGCATCTAATAGACAACTTCAAATTAAACTACAAGACAGCTCAGCTAACTTGAAGAGAGCATTCAAACAAGTACTAGATAGTTAACTTGAAATGGGACTTCAAGATTTAACTTGAAAGTATTGCGGTCATGGCCTACACAAGACGAAATTAAGTCAGAATGTTGAGGGCTATACCAATGAAGAGTGGAAGGGATTGGGGAACCTGGCTACAAATGCAAAGCCCTTGTAGGCAGAGAAGCAAGTCAAGGATGTAAAGGAAGCAGAAGAATGGAGGCGAGAGAGCACAACGTGTCACCAGAGCTAATGGGATGCCTGAAAGAAGGAGAGAAGAGTTAGAACAACAGTTAAAACCTAAGGCAGGGAAAGCAGGCTCTTCCACAACATTGTAAGGTTTTCCTAGGCAGAGTTACAGGAAGCAGTGATAAGAGAATAAGAACCAGGTTTGGACTTTCCAGGATCAAGTCCAGCAGAGCATCTGCCAATGGGAATACTTTCCTTCCTTTACTATGTCTCTAAAATCAGTTGACAATATTGGAAATCTTATATGTTTATTCGTTTCGTTCACAAGGATAACAATGAGGCATCTCCTTATGCAGGTTGATAATAATTTCTTTGTTAATGTTGCTGCTTCTTGGATCCAGCAAATGTTAGGTGATGGTTAAGTATTCTAAGTCATTTACATATTGGCATTCAGAACAGTAACTGGCATGACAGAACCATATCTGTGTCCCTCTTTTGTCTCTGTAATATCCCTTATATATGCATGCAAATCTTTTAAAGCAAAGTTGATAAGAAATAGCATGTCTAGAGAGCAAAGCGTGAGACTAGAAGCAACTCTGTTTCTGATTTGCTTTGCATTTCAATGATCTTAGCATTCATTATTTTCTTATATCATCAGTTTGCTCCAACTAGAAGGTTAAAGATATAATCCAACCAATATATGAGAGAAAATATTCAGAACTTTTTTTAAAAAAATCAACCTATTCCATTTCATAGCACACTACAAACTTCAATACAACCATATTGAACTGGCATTCATATTACAGATGGATATGTCACTTCTGTGAAGGAATATAGTGTGGAGTTACAGGAGGAAGGGGCTCTTTCACAGAGAGCAAAGAAACAATGGAGCTTGGGATGTCTGGTGGGCAGGAAGAGAACAAGACTGGACCCTGCCTAGCAACTGATAGAATATATTCTAATATTATCCCACATCCTGTGCCAAATATGAGTATTTGGTAAAACCCTGTTTAAGAACTTCCTTATAATGGAACAGAATACAGTGTTGGAAGGGACTTCTAATCCAACCCCTGCTCAGGCAGGAAACCTTATACCATTTCAAACAAATGGTTGTTCCAGCTCTTCTTAAAACCTTCCAGTGTTGGAACATTCACAACTTCTGGAGGCAAGTTGTTCCACTGATTAATTGTTCTAACTGTCAGGAAATTTCTTCTTAGTTCTAGGTTGCTTCTCTCCTTATCTACATATAAATTATCTATAGTTATTTCACTTAACTGCTTTAGTCTGGCAAGATTCTGTTTGTAGGCAGAAAGCAACTATTCAGAAGTAACTCCAAGTGTCATTCTCAGTTGCTTGGACCTGACAACATCTGCAGGAATGTCTAGTTTTTGGCATGTTCCGCCTTAGTCCAAAGAAGGACTCAGTAGATGCCGCCACTGGGTGTGCACTTAGACAGATGACATGTTTTTCAATGTTCACTGTAATCATAAACCCGACTATCTTGATAGCTTTTTACATAATTTACATTGCCATATTATTATAATTACTTCTACGTAATTAATTAGTCGTGTTAGAAAAGGGCACTGATGTGGTTTGCAGCCTCTGCTCATCTGTTTTAAAAACTAAAAATGCGGTACCAATGAGTATTAGATGCATAATAAAAGTGAGGAAAGAGTGCCAAGGCAATCAAAGGAATTGTTTAACTAGGAAAACTTACCAAACCATAATAAGGCAAACAGAACTTCCAGTTTCTGGTTTCAGCAGCAATTCTGAACAAATTCTGCGTTTTCAGGATACATTCAGAGTATTTTCTGCTTAAAAAAGAACGTAGAAAATGAATCATTTATTATTTATGTACAAAAAATAAATACTTCTTAGTGACTTTGATCTTTGAATATTTATTTATACTGCAAGTATCAAATGTACCATATATACTCGAGTATAAGCCGAATTTTTCAGCCCGAAAAATGAGCTGAAAAAGTCACCCTTGGCTTATACTCAGGTCAGTGCTGCTGGCCCCCTGGAATGTTGGAAAACACA
>JANHFR010004139.1:102507-112934 GCA_032468015.1 Mimophis mahfalensis
CACCCCCCCCCCAGTGAACCCTCCTCCTCCTCCCCGGTGCTGCCTGCCTGATGCCGGCTTGTTGGCTGGAGCAGAGCCTCGGGGTTCAGGTGGGTGTTAAGCAGGAAAAACAACAGAACTGCTGCTGCTGCTGTTGCATTTATCACTCTGGAATTTGTTTTGGCTCAACAAGCTGGGTGCGACTCCAGAAGGAGAAAAGCTCCATTGTGGCCCCCATTTCAGGCAGGCAGCCTTCCGTTGCCCCCCACCCCCAACTGTGACCTACTGGCTCTTTCAAGCAACCCCCAACTACCCTCCCCATTTCACCCTAGATAGAAACGCGGGGGTTTTGGCCTGCGACAGGAAGCAGCCACCTGTCGCCCTTCACAGATTTCGCATCCAAGGCAGCAGAAGCAAGGGAAGCACCCGGGTGCTGAACAGCTTGCCCGGGTTCTGGATTTCATCCCGTGCGCCAGGGATCGGGTCTCTCTCTGTCCTCCCCGAGGCTGGAGAATGGAACGATCCTGGGGGTGGGTGGGGTGAAAAGCCTGTTGGGAAGCGGGTTGCTGAGCACGGAAGGAGCAAAGGCATGGGGGGGGGCAAGGGGGCCCCTGTCGCCCTGCTGCAGCCAGGGTGTCATGGGTCTGATCCTGGGGTGCAGCCGAAGCCAGAACAGATGGGGACACTGCTCCCCGCCCCCCCGCCAGCCTCAAAGCCTGCTCTGTGTGCCGCAAGGAACATGAAGAGCCCCAGATAAGGCGGCATTCTCTGGCTGGGCACCCAGCAGCCCTGAGCTCACATTTTCCACAGCGCAGATGGGTGGGCTGCTGGCCTGTGGGGAGGAGCGCCCGTTGTTCTCCAGAGGGCCTGGGCGGCAGTCGCTGCCTTATGTGGGGCCCTCAGAGAGGTCTCCAGTGGCAGCACCAGCTAGTTCCTTCCCGGGGCAACAGGTGGCCATTTAGACGTTCCCTCTTCCACACTGCAGCCCCTGGACCAGCAGGGGTGCAGCTACAACACTCCCTTTGCAGGGTCAGTGTTAACATCGGTGTGCCTGGTCAGTGCTACTCAAAGGGTGGCTCTCTGCATCAGCCTTGAGACCTCAATTTCCGCCCCAGGTTCCTTGAGGAGGCCGAGCTAACAATCTTGAATGGATTGTTTTCCTTTGTCCTCTTATTTTTATTAGCCACCCAGGGTCATCTGGAGACTTCAAGCTTTAGAAATATGTTTAATTACACAAATACAATACTTTAAAGCTAGGAGTGTGTTTGTCCTTTGGCAGGAGGGCAGGGCAATGATCCAAATAAAGTAGTTTTTGTGGGAATAATTAGGCAGGGCAGACCACACACATCCCCATTGCTGCAGGAGTGGTTTTTCCTAGGGGTGCATCACACCAAGCGGGTTGCTTTTGCCTCAAAATGGCAAGGTACAGGTACAATTTTGGCCCCTGGAGCTAAGGCTGTACCAGAAACTGAAACAAAAAGTCTAATCAGACCATGGTTTGAGTTTCCACCCTTCCTGTGTTGGTGCCCCCCCCCCTTGCAAGGGAAGGCCCTTAAATCTGGAACTTAAGAGTGTCTGGAGACGCAGCCAAAGGGAAGAGACAGAAGGCAACCATGCCGAAACTCAACAGTCTGCCAAGCAGGCTGCCCAGGGCGCCATTCTAAAAAAATTGCGTGGGACCAAGGGAGGAAAGCGCGCTCCGGGTCCCTGGCGGACGAGTCGCGCAATCAAAAATTGATTCTAAAAAAAATCAAAACTTGCATCTTAGAAGCCCCCCCCCCCACGTGCCGCTGGCTGGAGGAGAGTAGGCCTTGGCATTCTGCCAGGGAGGTGGGCCCCTTGTCTCACTAGTCACCCTGCCTTTGCAACCCAAAGACAATCAGGCTTTGCTTTTGCACCAAATGTTTTATGCTTGGTGGAGGGAGGGGCTACCTGAGCCCAACCTTGGATACCTGCACCTTCTCTTCCACACCTAATTCCCACCAGGCCATCTCTAGCTGGAACATGCCCTTGGGGGGGGGGCAGCTCATAAGTTCTGGAATGAAACATTCCTGTTGCACTGCTTATCTTAGCCCAAGGCTTAGCAGATCAAACCACCTTTTGGACACATCATCTAAGGACCTTAAAACCAGGGGGGTCTTTTAAGGTTTGTGCCTAACTCTTATTTCTGTGGCTTTGTAAATGTGCTGCCAGGTTATTTATTGAATTTCTATGCCACCAACTATCTGCAGAGTCATGGTGGCTTCTAAAAAAAAATCAAAACTTGCAGGCTGAAGACACAAACACCTATGTCACTCTACCCTCCCCTGTCAAATGGAAATTTGCCAACACCAACACGAGGGTGGCAAGAAAAACCAACGGCAACAAGTAGCAGAGGAAGGTGACCCTCGGGAGACCCCCGCCCAAGAGCCGCCCAGGGTCTCGGCGGGGCGGACGGCCGGGCCAGGCCCGCTTCGAAGCGCCTCCTCCGCGGAAAAGCTCCACGGGGCCCGAGCCGGCAGCCCGGGCGGAGGCGCCGCGCCTGCTCCTTCTCCTTCTCCTTCTCCGGCGCGCTTATCGGCAGCGCCCGGCGGAGCCGCGCCCGCAGCAAGCCCTCCGGCCCGGCCCGCGTGGGGATCGCAGATAAGGGAGCCCGCCGCCTGCCCAGCCTCCGAGGAGCCCCGGCGGGACCGAGGGAGGGAAGCGCGCTCCGGGTCCCCGGAGGACGAGTCGTGCAGCTCCGGCGCCCGCTCCTCGCTCGCTGGGCGCGGAAGCAGCGGGACCGGCCGCCTCCGACGAAGCTGCCCGCGTGGGCCGAATGCCTCGCCCTGCCGCCCCGGCCCAGCCAGGAGCGTCGCTGGGCACCGCCTCGGGGAGCGGGACGGACGGGGGAGGCGAAGCCGGCAGAAGGGAAAAGGCGTTTGACGCCGCGCCAAGTGCAGCTGGAGCCGCGGAGGTTCTGCCCATTCCCGGGCCCTCTGCCCGCCCGGCCGCCCGCGTTCCCACTTTGCCTTTAAAACACGCTGAGCAGCTGTCCAGGCCCTAGTTTTATTCTAAGCAGGATGCTTTTTCTAAGCAGCATGGCAAAGTCAGAGCAGGCACTGTCCATAAGCCAAGGCCCCCCCCCCCTCCTGGCCAGTAATGTCCTCTCTCCCCGCTCCGGAAATGTTCACAAGAGGCGGCACAAAGAAACAAGGAATTCTCTCAGGCGAAGGGCTGGAGAGGAATCACTTGGGCTGCGCTGTGAACCAGCGGCTTCCTCCAGTCTTGTACGGCCTTCCTGTGAGGAGATTGTCCCCTGCTCCAGTTCTGATGACCAAAGACTTGAAACCGCCTAATGGCTGAGCAGCTGCTGCCTCCTCTCCACTTCTTCAGTCCCCCAGAGTCTGTGAAAGCCTCTGCAGTCCCACCCTGGAAGCTGCCAGGCAGGCAGGCAAGGAAGAGCAGCCACACGTGAGGAGGGGGCATGATCCCCTGCCCATTGCCTGTTCAAGATGGAGGGCAAGGGAGGCCCAGACATTCCCTGAAGGAGACAGGCATAAATGCTCCAGTCAGCCATCTCCTCACTGCGCTGTAGAGGCCAGACGTTTTCATCCCAGATGGCTCATCCTTGCCGAGACCACCACCGGGAAGCCCAAACCCAAGAAGGAATTCACTGGCCAGGCCTGGACTTCATCTTGATTCCAGCCCGATTACTATGATGCTCTCCCAGCCTCTTCTCTCTCGCTGTACCTCAAGCTGCCTTCCTTAGATCGGCATTAATTTGCACAACTGTAAACACAGGGATAATGTCCAGCACAGGCCACTTCCAGTCCTCAGAGGAGAAACCAGACATCTGTTTCCAGTGATAATAAGTTTCAATGGCCCAACAGAGGGTACAACTGCACCTAGTCCTGTGGCGCAAATCTAGTGGGCCTCGGACAACCAGGGTCCCATTTGCTGGCTCTCTTGTCCTCCCTGAAGAACTCCCTTTCTGTAGCTGAATCTCCTTGCCTTGGGCTCTGTAGCGTCAGGGAGCAGCGGCTGCTGGGCTGTGCAGCCCATGATCCAGCAATTGCCAAAGGGGAAAGGTAGCGGCCAAGTGGCCCTCCGAGCACCAGGGTTAGATGGTGGAGCAACGGAGCAGGCAGGCTTCATGCAGCTCCTGCGTCCCTGAAGCCCACTGAAGCAATGCGAGTGGTGAGAAGCATCTTTCTTTTCCTTGGTGGTATTCTGTGAACAGCCCCTCCCCCACCGGCCTCGGTGTAATCTGAAGAGGGTGGATGACCGTGGTGAGGAGTGCTTCTTCAAATGGGTCTGATGGGAGGCCCCACATCCCGCAATTCATGTGAATCCTCCCTTTACGTGACATCATCCGTGTGATCTGTGTGGGTCTTGGAGCTTCCATCACCCCTTGAGTTATCTGAAGCTATCCAGCTAAATGAAAACTCCAAGCCCTTGACCTCTACCACAAACACTTTCTGTCTGGGTAAGCAGGTGTCTAGTAATTTATTCTAAACAGCTTTAGTTTAGATGCTAAATGTGAAATAGAGCATAAAAATAAAATGCACTTTCATTGTGGCACTTACTTGCTCAGGGAGTGTGGAAAATCCTCTCCCCAACTGGGGTTTGGGAGAAGAAACTTTGCCCCTCCTCACTTAAAGGATGTTTTAGTGGCAGCAATTCCATCCTGGCTACTATGAGAACTGGAAGGCTTTTGCCTGGGCCGAGGGATGGCAGGGACAGGTGGCTGTCTGCTCCAACTGAGCTGTTGCAAACAAGAACACTAGCTATTATTTCTTTAGGGCTGAAACCCTGGCTTCTTGATTGTATAGTTACCCAGAATCAGGGATATAGAAGCTTCTATGCATTGATCAGTGATGAGTTTTTTCCCCCTGTTGTCTCTCAAATCTCCCCTCCTCGGTGGAAATATTCCCTTCCAGAGCTGATAAATGGCAAAACTGGCAACGGTGATAAGGACCAATCTCCTTCAAAACAAGATTCTTTCTTTCTTGACCCAGCCAAGGGGCTGCAGGGAAGGACTGTCATTTGGGGGGCTCTGTGCTTGGCTCCAGGGCTCAGCACACCATGTGCCTGTTTCCAGATAAGCCATGAAGGGTGCAGTGGCGATAAGTCATTTTGGTAGAAACATCACTAGAGAAACACCAATCTCCAAAGGTTCTGTAGCACTTCAGTCTTGTAGCTTTGGCTGAAAGTGGCTCTGCTTTCTCCTGGATGAAACCCTGACATTCCACTGCAGCCTGTCATTCTGTAGCATAAATGTACTATTCTGCATCTTTCACTCTAAGACAAGGAAAGGCAGGTTTGATGTTTCTTTTAAGAGTTTGAGGAGAGCCACATTGGTGTCCAGTCCACGCTTTAAGGAGCTCTCCCCAAGCCAGGTAGCCTCCATGTGTATTGGATTTTCATTTAATGGAACACATTTTCATTTCCTATCAAGATGGTTTTCATTTTTTCCCCTGTCTTACTGTTTTCAAATTATCTGACCCATTTTTATTTCCTCAGAAAATCTAAGGTGCATCCTTTCCCCCTCTCCATCAATCTTTAATATAAATGTGGGGGGCCCAGGAATGACTCCTGTAGCGCCCCACTTGACACCCCACCCCAGTTGGTGGAGGACCCACTGATCAGCCTTTGGGGGCAGAGCTCTTCCTGCCCAGCAGCTCCCAGAGGCCAGGTGGCAAACTAAACGCTTTGCTCCGCACGCCCAGTCCACCCCCCGGTCCCCGTCGCAGACCACACGGGATAACCGGTTTGGAAAGAGTCAGACAGCTCCAAGGAGTTGTTATCATCGCAAGAAAAAAAGGAGGAAGAAACTTTAGAGGTGCTTTCCTTAACAAATGCAAAGACACGAAGCTTGCTTGTGGGTCTGATTTGGGGGGAGGAGAGAGATCTACTGAAAATAAACGCTGTATTTACACCCTCCCTTTCCTTTTCCTTAAATAGTTCGCCAGCAGTTCCTCCCCCCCCCCCCCCAAAAAAAGGCAAGGAATAAAGCTTTCCCCAAATTATCCTCAATCTGTGAAATCCTTGATATCTGCATATATTTTTTAAATTTAGGGTTCCATTTCAAAAGCAAGCCTGTGGGAGTGGAGGCACACAGCTGCTACTGCCCCCACCGCTACTTGTCTGGAGGTATCCCAAAGAATAACTTAAAAAAAAAAAAAAAGAAAACAAAATAAAAATTAAAAGGACACACAGTGCAAAGTGTGGATTTGCATGAGGTAAGGAGTTATGGATCTACAATGCATCACGTCAAAAAAGCTAGTCTGCACAGTATTGCTCCGGCTCAGAATTTAACAACACCCCTCCAACCACACTTAGCTTTTGTGTGGTTGTTCTTTTTAACGTTTTCACTAGAAACAGCCTTCCTAAAATGGGTACCCTCTGGGTATGTAGGGACTGCAATGCTCAGAACTCCATGGAGCACAACCCTAAACAGCAAATGCCAAGTGGGTAAAAAATGCTTTAAAAGGGGAGGGGGGGGGTTTAAAAAAAACAGCAGAGGGAGGAGGACAGGAGAAAACTATCATTCCAGGTACTCCATTTCCCCTGATTTTTGTTTGGTGTTTGGTTTTCAGCTACACTGGAAAAAAAATGCACTTTATTTTCTGAATCTTTGTCCCATCCTAGAACAGTACCATCCCTGAATTCCTTGCTGCCTGGGTGGAGAGGGGGGCAATTTGCACCTTTAGAGGCCCCCTGCACTATGCTTGTTACCCCTCAGTGTCCATGGCTGGATGCCACGTGTGGTAAGGTTCGTCACTGATTCCACCCCCATCCAGCCCCGAAATCCACAAGAAAACCCCATCCAAATGTATCAGGCAGGCCCTGATGCCTAGGGGTACCAGAGGGTGGGGAAGGCACAATTTCACTCCCCCACTGCACACGGGGGAAACAGGGAAGGGAAGGGCTGGTCTCAAATGTCCTGTCCAAACAGTGTCTTCATTTTGGTGGGATGGAGGAGGAAGAAGAGATGGTGGGTTTAAGGCGATAAGGAGTTGGTTGAGGTAGAAGTCGGTGCAGGGGGCACACCGACTTGGGAACCTGCTGCCGTGCCACCTGTTGTACCCCCGCCGCCACCACTGCCGGTGCTGCTGGAACTCCGCCCACTGTTGGCGCTTCCTTTGTTGTGAGAAGACGAGGCTCCTGGAGTTTGGGCAAACAACACGCCTGGAAAGGAACAGGGAACAAAAATGGACGGGGCAGGTTCACAACGGCCTGTAACTCTTCTTCTCCCACAGGCTGTCTTTTTGTACCTCCCTATAATAATTGAAGCCCCCCCCTCAACTAGAGTATCACCTTTCAAGCAATGTAACCCATGTGGATTAATATGCCAAGGTTAACTAAACAGGGCAGTACTTTAGAGTAAGCACATTAGTTTCTACATCTTAGCGGAAAGATGTCACGCTAGACAGCAGCAGCTAGTCAATCTTGGCTGATTGTGAAAAGCTAAGCAGAGTCTGATCTAGTTAAAACTTGGATGGGAGCCCACTAGAACATCCCACACCTTTAGACTCAATTGGAAAGTCAATTAAACACCCCCATCCCCCCATCAAGCAATGGCAAAGTACTCCACAAATACTGCCAGGAGAATGACGTGAAGCCCTCCCAAGTCGAGATGAACTTGAGAGGTTCTCTTAATAATGCCAGGGAGGAGCCTCCAGCTTATGAACTGCTGCATACACTCCCTGGAGTACTGAAGGGTTTCTGTCTTTCTAAAGGATTAAAATCAGCACATTAATTTTATGTTAGTACCCTTCTTTTGCCATCAAAAGCATGCATTAAAAATGCATGCCCCCTCTGATGATATCACATCTCTGCCATACACTCTGCAGATTAAAAAAAAAAAATGCCCCCAAACCATGCCCCCCCGCTTGTTTGATTAGGAAGTGGATGCTCACCGTCTACCTGCAAATTTGCCACCTTTTTAACAATACATGACACGGTTTATAGAACAATCAACTCTTTGAGACCACCTTCTACCACATAGTTCCCAGCGACTGGTAAGGTCCCACGGGGTTGGTCTCCTCCGGGTCCCATCAGCTAAGCAATGCCGGCTGGCGGGCCCACGGGGGAGGGCCTTCTCTATGGTTGCTCTCTGGAACCAGTTACCTCCTGAGGTCCAGACTGCCGCCACCCTACTGGCCTTCCGGAAAGCGGTGAAAAAATGGCTTTTCCGGCAGGCTTGGGGCCATTGATCTCGCTATTGTGATCCTGCAAGATCCGGCCTGAATGGTGTGCATGGGTTTTTAATGTTTTAATAAGTTTTATTGTATATTGTTCATATTGTTCTGCTGTAAGCCGCCCAGCGTCTCCTAGGAGTTGGGCGGCATAGAAATGTGAACAAATACATAATGTGAACAAATAAATCTTGCCACAATGGCCAACCATTTTCTCATAAAAAGCCCCAACTGCATTTTCTCCCTTACCTGCATACACGATGCCATTAATCTCGACGGACATGCTAATGCTACTGGTACCATTGGCAGCCAGATTCATGGAAGAGTCTTGGCGGTTTTCTGCAAAAGAATAAAGATGGCTTTGTTTTTTAGATATAAAAAGTGATCTTTGTATGGCGAGAGATTAGCTTAAAACAGCCATAAATTAACTTTGGCTTATAAACTGGAAATTAAGTGGGCAAGGCTGAAAATAAGGTCATGTAAATATTGTAAATGGAAGATCAAGGCAATCTCTCAGCCACTTGGACCATCTGAATATGGTTTAAAAAGGAAGATCCTGACCACTTGAATTTGTAATGATATCATCAAAAGTTGTAGATATCAGTTTTCATTGAATGGGGTGGTGGTGCTGTAGACTTATAAAAATGACAGTGATTAGTTTCTGATTTGAGCACTCGGTTATCAATCAAGGCCTAGTTAAAGCAGGGTAAAATGATGCAGAAAAAATACAGCTGGCAGAAATGTAAGGAATAATGCAAACTTGTTTGATTCACATCATTTACCTAGATTTTTTAAAAATCTATTCTTTTTTATTTTTATTCATCACATTTACAAGTAGTCCTCATCTTATGACTCTAGTTGAGCCTGGAATTACAATCATAAGTCATTGTGATTGTAAATTGAGGCACCATGTGACCAGACTTGATTTAAAAAAACATCATTTGTTTTTTTAAATCAAGTCTTTAAGATGTTAAGCTAACACTGTCATCGTTAATCAAATGCCACAATCATAAAACAAATTAATTTTCCCTAAAGACTATTTTTTTGCTGGAAATCAGAAGTAAACTCTGGAGAACTGGCCAAAAAACTTGCAAATCAGTCATATGACTGCAGGACACAGCAAAGAGCCATAAAGGTGAGCCGGTTGCCACATGCTCAATTTTTAAATTTTTTTTTTATTTTAATCCAATTTATATGCCGCCCTTCTCCAGACTCAGGGCAGCTTACAATCTTTTAAGCACAATTCAATATGCCTGGCAATTGTCATTGTGTGTTTGTGGGGAATGTGTTATGTGGCCACCATAATTTCAAAAATGGATCATAAGTAGCTTTTGGGAAGGTCCATCAAAACTTCAAAATGATAAGTGGCTGGTATTAAGCTGAGTACTACAGTTCTGACCCAGCTCCCAAACACAATGACCCTCTGATGTGAACTCAAAAGATTCCTTTATTAGGAATGCTGGCAGCCCCGGCAAAAGTTTCTCTCACAGGCTAACAAGTCCATCCATCCAGAAGATGAATAGTTGTCTGCCACACCTATTCATCTCCACCCCCTGCCTTTTATCCCCAGAGCTAGGGTGGGCCCTCACTAGCAGTGGTGGCTCTTCCTTCCCTAGGCTCGGCCCACAGCTTTTCACTGCTCTCCTCCTCTCTTCCTTCTGCGCAGCCACGGGTCAGGCACTGGGCCCAGCTGTTCCTCTTCTTCTTCATCAACCACCTCCAGACCTGGGGTCTGTTGATTCTCCATCTGAGGGCTGACGGATGGCCCAGGCTCTGCCTCTGCCTCTCTCTCTGCCAGTTCCATTCCCTCTTCCCCCTTGGAGCTCCCAGGTTGCCCTGATGCTGACCCTGACTCCCACGCCGCTGCCGCCTCCGCTGATTCGGCTGCTGGAGGGGCTGGCAGCTGAAAGGCCACAACTACTGTATATAGTTATCCATCTCACCGAACATAATTCTGTGCAGCATACAATAAAAAGACCATAAGACAGATTTACTTGGAAAATAAATTTTCTAGCCATGGAGTCATACCTTTCTCCTTCGGTAATAGTTGTAAAATGCTTTCTTAATGGGAATGTTAACTACAGGTAGTTCTCACTGGCCAACATCACTTGGGAACTGTTCAAACTTAAAGATACTGCTGAAAATAGAGACAGGCGTTCCTTAAAGCTAAAGCCCGTGCAGGGTGCCCCTGATTCAAGCACTTGGCAACCAGCATGCATTATCATCGCTTGTTACCTTCACAGCCAGCTTCTGACCAGCAAAGTCAATGAGAAAGCCAGCAGGAAG
>JANHFR010004140.1:11619-22891 GCA_032468015.1 Mimophis mahfalensis
CCCCCAACAATCTGGGTCCTCAGTTTACCTGCCTCGGAAGGATGGAAGGCTGAGTCAACCTTGAGCCTGGTGGGATTTGAACTCGCTTTAATTGCAGGCAGCTGGCAGCTAAATGCTACATAAAGCCTTAGCTTTAGTTTTTAGTTCTTACCTCTACACTGGTTTCCTTACCAGGAATAACCATTTTTAAAAATGGATTAAAAAACAAACCTAAGGCAAGAAATATTTTAGTTCTGTTATTACAGCACAAATATTTCATAACAGACAAATATAGCATGGAAGAAAACCAGTGTAATGGTTAAGAATTTATTTATATTCCCCAATCTCTTCAACACTTCCTTTATAACCATTCTTCTAAATACTTTCTTCTCCTTCTCCAAATATTTTCATACTATTTGGATAGTACTCCAGCAATACATCTCTGTAAATATTTCTTTAAAGGGCTGAAAGCAACTTGCATATGGACTTCTTTTTATTTTATTCCCACAATAGTTATGTTGGAAGGTAATTTGGCTTGAAAGAAAATGTCATCCAGTGAGTTTCCATTATTAAAAGTATTCTCAGTCCTTGTCCAAAATCTTAATGACTACAGCATTCTGACATCTATTTTGTGATGATTGTAGGTTGTAGGTTAGGCAGAGAGATATGTAAAAGCATGTAAACATAAATACTCTGATGCAGCTCTTGACGTTTTCTCAGAATCTTTCTATCCAATCACACATAAAGCTGTTGAAGGAGAAACCTCTCACTAGAGAAACGAATAGTGACATCCCAATTTGCTGAGATCAGGGAGATTCTAATCATGATTTCCAGCTCGGAAATCTCTGCTGACTCGGTTCTGTAGTTCACTGTGTTTGGAAGTCATCAGGTTAGGGAAGGACAAGCTATTGGGTCTAGGGAATCATCCTGCACTAATTACACTATGCTAGCTTCTAAATGAAGGAAGAAGAAAGACTCAGGAGTGCTAATTACATTATTGGAAATATGGCAGAATAAACATAAAATGTACTTGTTATTCAGTTATTCTCCAGAACAGAGATGACTACTTTACTATAAGAATATGTTTGCCCATTTGTGTTTTACAATATTATTTAGGAATTGAAATGTTCAGATTCATACAAAATGGAATGGTTACCTGAAGTTCAGAAGCTGGTATTTCCAGAATTTTTGCAAGTGACTCCCCAGGCTGAGCTTGTATTACATCCATAATTAGCCTTTTCGTTCTTAATGAAACGGTCAGAGAAATTGTGATTAATGGATAGTTATTAAAGACTGCTACATTATTTTATATACAGATATCTATTCAGAAATAATTCTCACTATATCAATAGAGTCTCCCCATGTAAGTATGGGTCCTGAGGATTACTATATAAGACCTAGCTGGAGAGCCCACTAACTAATGAAAAATGAGAATATATAATCAAAAGAGGAGGTATAGTTATCTGAAGGCATGAGGGAATGCAAGCTATCCAGGCAAAGAATTACAAAATGAAATCTAGAAGCGATGGCAAGCCCTTTCAACCTTGATGAATTTTCAGACTACCATAAGACAATCTATTCTTGTTTAATTGTGGGTTTATGTTGATTGATTTCTGTAGCATGCTCTCTGGAAATGTATCTATGAGCCTTCGAATTAACATTGACTCCTGGAACTGCCTGGACATCTCCCAGGTGTATGACTCACTTAATAACTGTCTTGTTTAGCAGTGAAAATGTTTGGCTCAATTGTAGCTGAGGACTACGTGTACTGCTTTTTCCTTCAGTTGTTTATGAACTGCACTTGTCATGCTTTTTAATAATGGCTATGCATCTTATACAGCAAATGTTACCGAAGCCCTTCCAACCCTTCAGCCCCCACCCTTCAGCCTCTGCCCCTCAGCAATTTGCCTCCTTGCAGCAAACAGCAAACAGCCTGGTCAGCTTCAGCACAGCCTGATTAGCACAAGCAGCTGATTGTCAGTTGGATCAGCCTCCAATCAGCTGTTTCAGGCTGCAGGGATTGCCATCACCTATTGCTGCCTCCACGCGCCCCGTTTTCAGCCTGTTCCAATCTCTACCACCTGGAATGAGCTGAAAATGGGATGCATGAAGGCTGAAAACGGGATGCAGAGGCCAAAAATGGGGTAAGTGAAGGCGGCAACAGGCGATGGCGATCCCTGTAGCCTGAAACAACTGATTGTCAGGAGGGCAAACCAACTGCCAATCAGCTGCTCGTACTAAACCAGGCTGTGCTGAAGCTGACCAGGCTGTTTGCTGTTTGCAGCAAGGAGGCAAATTGCTGGGAGGCAGAAGCAGATTTTTTTTTCTTGTTTTCCTGAAAAATACGATAAATTTGTTCACTATTGTTTCAATGAAAGGCCTAATATTTAGATTAAGAGTAAAGGTATAATTCTGCCTCTTAGACATGTTATATATAGCAAATAACTTTGGAGTGAACTGGTAAAATAAAATTGTTTTTAAAAGAAATTTTAACTAAAAGTTTTACAAAGAGCATCAGAACCAACACAAATTAATAAAGAACAAAAACAACAAAGAAAAGTGCAGAAAGAAAAAACATAATCCTTTGATTTCCTTTGTAGCAAATGTAATTACAAAATTATCTCATAGTCTATGATTACAAAGGAAAGTTCACTCTTTTCTATTCAAAGATTATATTCTTGATTATCATACACAAATGTAGTGTGTCTGCATATACATATTAAGCCCATGAAGAATTCCAGATTCCAAACAGAAAAATCTATCTGGTACAGCATAGCATCTGTCTGCAATTCCTTAAGGCAACTGTATCTTTTCCCAGGATTGTGCAGGTGCTCAATCCCAGGAAAAATTAGAACAGTAAGTAATTGCAAACAGGTGTTGTATCCATGCTCCTAGACACCATAAAGCACACCACACGTAGGCAGAACATAGACATACAGATCAATCACAACACATAGAAATGACCTGCAACTCCTTCTCTACTAAGAACTAAATAGCAGCTGTAGAAGTTAATTTTCATCATATTCCCACAAAATGTCTGCCTGCCTGCCTTTTAAAAAGCATACTTTAAATATTTCTAATTATACAAATTCAAGGCAGATGTTTCCTCTGGTTTCCTGAAAGTCTAATCTATATCCTGCTGCTCAGTGTCTTTTTCATGTAACCTTATCATGAAACCACTTCAGTGTTCTTTCTATGAACTTTCCAATAGCGCTTTAATTTGGATACAGCCATATACCATCATACAAATTCAACACTGCACTTATTCACATGACAGGAATGAAGGAAATTTCTAAATATGTATCACTGTGCATTTGTGATTTTAGGAATGATTATAAAACTCAGTATTAAACCTACTACCTATGGGCTTAAATAATGTTTTCATATACAGACAGACATTTATTACTATCTAACACTTCTGATCATGTAGTTAAAGTCTGCATAAAGATTTTCAATCGCAAAAGAAAGCAACTATTAATAATTACTACAATTCATTGACAAAAGCCTTTTCAATACCACATATTTTTAAAACATACTTTATCATTAGGCCCTTAATGTCTTGTTCTTCCCCTTCCCGTAAATCATATTTCCTGGTCAGTGAAAGGGAAATTTCTGTTTTAACAAGTTGATTTAAAGTATTTTCCTTGTTAGGATCATTGGGATCAATAGCTCCTTCCCCTGCAAAGAAAAAAAAAGGTTAGTGCTTCTAACTTTTTGCTTATGGTATTTTTAAAAAAATGCAAAGTCAGAACAAAAATAGAGAAATACAACATGGCACAGATAATGCTTAGTTTAAAAAACTTTTCAATAGAGCAAAAATTCAGGAAGATTTTGTGTATGAACTACACAAAGTAAATTTGTAGTTAAATTACTTAAACATGTTATTCTGTTGTAGATAGTTATGGGAATAAAAGAGGTAAGAAATTTATAAACAGCTTTGACTATATGCTACATGCTATTCTGATTAAAACAAGTCACTCTGTGGATTGCTTTTGTTAAAGATTTGACTAGCATACATGCAAGATACTGGAGTTTGCTTGACAGTTCTCATACATGATATGATACTATGGCAGATCTGTGAAAAAATATAATTTTCATTTTATTAACTTAAAAATCTGAATTATCTGCAAAGACACTTAACAGCTTGCAAAAATGCACCTGTGCTTTTTCTAGTAATCAGTTCTGGCATTAACTTTTGATTTTCATATTCACATGTGCATGTGCAGATATGTCTTATATACTTTTGAGCTGGAAAAACGCCAGATTTTTTTTTTAAATGAATCTAAAATCACATGCTGATAGAAGGGAAGATGAACCTACTGATTACATTGAATCACAATGAGACTAACTGTATTGCAAATCCTAAACAGGAAGAAACATATATACTGAGAATGCTGGAAGAACTTAAAATGTGTTTTTCAAATCTTTACTTCTTAAAATGAAAGTAACGTTAAGGAATAAGAATGCTGAGTAACAAGTCTGTAGAGCATATCTTATAAGCTTCTTTCCTAGCAGACATCTGCAGATATAGAGAAGAAATGTCTTAGTATGCTGCTAACCAGGCTCCCAGACCAAACCGTAAGTAGAAAGTGGATCACCTCATAATCTTCTCCTTATTCATTCTGAAATTGATTTCAACAAATGTACCCTATTCATGGCCATATATTCACTTGGGCTCAGGGGGCTATATTTACCTCAGTTACACTGTTAAGAAAATATATGCATTCGGTCCACTTTGATGTAGTAATTCTCTGATTGAGATCTTGTCACTGTATTCTGTCCAGAACCTTAAGCAGTGTGTGTGTGTGTGTGTGTGTGTGTGTGTGTAGTTATGCAGCTTCCATTATAAAGGAAGGAAATACATTTTCAAACAAACAAAAATCCTGAGAACTTGCATTAACTCAACAAAAATATTGCTCTTGTTTACCAGATATATGAACAAGTTATATCCAATCTTTTAGTTGCCCTTTGGGGTTTTTGTTCTATTTTCTTACCAAGAAAAGTCTCTACATCTGGAACTTCTCCCAACCCTTGTAACAGTTCATTTAAGACATCGTTTTGGTCTGGAGCAATGGCATCCTGATGTTCTAACAACAGCTGCAAACAAGATTATACTTGTTAAAACTACTGGAACAAATCTGATGTATCCATATACTAATAAATATTTAAATACATAACCGAACCAGAATGATGATAATATAAATGGAAATAATCACAAAATCAAAAGTGATCATAAAAAAGCAGGAGACATGGTAGAAATAAATGCTTCCGGGTGTGATTCAAAGTGCTAGTGATTACCTTTAAAGTGCTCCATGGCTTAGGCCCAGGGTACTTGCAAGACCACCTACTGCTGATAGCCTCCCACCGTCCAGTATGGTCCCACAGAGTTGGCCTCCTCAGGGTGCCATCGGCCAGACCATGTCGGCTGGTGACCCCCAGGGGGAGAGCCTTCTCTGTGGGAACACCTGCCCTCTGGAATGAGATACCCCCAGAGCTCTGGACTATCCCTGACCTTTGATCCTTCCGGCATGCCCTTAAGATGTGGCTGTTTCAACAAGCCGGTCTAGCCTGATTTAATATTAATTTTAATATGGTCTGATTGTTAATTTTAAATTTTAACTGTTAGTCTTGGGTATTTATTGAATTTCATCTAATTTATTTTTAATTTTTGTATTGAGTATTTTTATGATTGTAAGCTGCCCTGAGTCCTTCAGGAGAAGGGCAACATATAAATCCAACAAATGAATGAATGAATGAATGAATGGATGGATGAATGAACAAATGAAATGCAGTATGTACTCATACAGACAAATGCAAAAGTCATATTCATATGGACGAAATTATTTCACATGAACAGGAAATAAATCACTCCATTCTGACATGTCTCTTCAATGCCATTTTAGGAGTCAAACAGCAGGAAGAATTTATGTACAGGAAGGAAGATACAGTCCTAAAATAGATTCTTAATTTTTGAATTGTAATTTATTCCACCAATTTATTATTCAAAACTACTGTTGCATATGCAAAAGTATGTTCTTCATCTGAAACCATTATAGAATTTTTAAAATTTCATTCAGGGCTGCATCAGGGATGTGGTTGACCTCTGGGGGCCAGGTGTGTGTGGCCGACTGGGTGGGCGTGGCCAGCTTGATGCCACTCCCGAAACTGTTGGCATGTTTCCTCTTCGTACTGGGTAAACCAGGCCAAAGCCATGCTGACCTGATGTTTCCTCTTCACATTGGGCAGATTTGGCTGAAGTAACACAGAATGGTCCCATGAGCTGAGCTGATCACATCATAAGCCAAATCCAGGCCTTGTGCTTGACACCCCTGCTCTATTACAAATCTATTGCTCCTAAAAAATATCTCATTTCACAGTTGAGAATTTTAATAGATTTGGATGGCATGTCCTGGCACAGAAATAAACTGTGCCAATAAACTGTGAGAGGGCAATTTTTTTAAAATTGTCCCCAGAACTGAGGAGCCTCATTGGAAAAAATACAAAGTAGAAGGAAGTGGGAAATTATTTTCTTCCTCTCTCCAATGGAGGATGATTTTGTTCAATATTATTTCATTCTTGCTATTATGGGAATCTTTTTGCTTATTTTTTGCAATGGTGTCATTAAAAATCATTGTTCTAAAAAACAAAATGTTCTCTGGATTTCTGTAAAGTTCCAAATGTATTCCTGTAAAAATATTACGTATTTCAGTTCAGGAAACTAATCAACATGGTTTAAAACTCAGGAATACTACAAAAAAGGGTTAAAGGTCAAAAAGTAGTTAAAATTTATTATGCTTTTTAACTGTTTATTTAAGCAATAATCTCAACCAAATGTTTTCAGAAAAATGTGCTGCATTAACTTTTCAGCCATGCTTTTCCTATAGTCAGCAAGTATTACCACTGTCAGAGGAACTATATCTATAACCATAAATAATTATTATAGATGCAGCTATGTTTCTTCAACTAAGTCCAAATTATCAACCTTGAGAGAAACATTAATTTATAAACATAATGACCATCCAAATTGATTTCTTCTAATTAGCTTGTCTACAATCAGTAATTGTAGTACACCATACTTGTGGTGTAAGAAATAAGGAAGACTATGATAATGCATAACTTCCATTAAATAATCATCATTATTTAACATTTCTCTAATTGTTAATTAAACATGGATACACTCTGAATATTATAATATAATTTTACAAAATCTAGTTGTCCTAAATTATCTGCCTATGGTATTAAACTCAGAACTCTGAAGATCGAATCTGAATAATTCTAATCTTTTAGGAGGTTTCAGTCATTAAATTATATCACATTTTTATGTTGCAAACAGGAAAAAACTAAGAGAACTAGAAACATTTTGTAGAGGAGTAAAAGGGAGATCTGAAATTAAATTTTAGATGTTCCACTGCACCACTGCAGTTCCAGTTTTCTCCTATTTGGGTTGTCCATTATATTTTTCTTGTAACATTTAAATGAGGCATGGTTATAATGGTTATTTATGGAACGCAATTACCCTTTGTGTTCTTTTTAAAAATTTCTTTATACATATATCACAGGTCTGGTTTAAAACTAACATTTTGAAGAAGTATAAAAAAAAGAGATTAAAAGTCTACTATCCAACTGTAATTCCTTTCCAATCTGTATGAAATGGATTATACAAAAATTTAAAAATGTAAACAGGTGTCTTGTTCAACTTTCCAAATTTTTTTACTAAGAATTCCTGCCCTTTCTCCCAACAATTGTTATATGCACAGATTGTCTTTGTTAACACTAAGAAAAAGGAAAGTAACACAATTTACCTTCTCTTTGAAAATCTATTAAATACTCTTGAACATTTCCTAACTTAAAGAACCCTACAGAAATGATTTCTTATTAATGTCTCCAAGTATTTGCTCAAATCTTCAAGTTATTACAGGAATCTCATTCCAATAGGAAGAAAATATTTGATCTCTATTATTAAATTATACATTTTACATTTCAGCTCCACAGTGCCCAAAACCTACCACTTTCTTTTGTATGCACTTACTGAATGTGTGTTGATAATTTCCTCAATAGATATATATATTACTGGCTTACTAAGAGTCACCATATCAGAATATTCATCAATATTGAATTTTTCTTCAGGTTCAGGAACCACACATGCTGCTTGAAAAAAATTCCTAAGGTGGAAAAAGAACAGAATTTCAGAATACTACTTACATATGACACCACTATCCAATTGCTTAAATCTAAGATAAGATAGTTGTCTAACTCTATATGGAGAAAAAGGATTTTAAAATACTTCTTCTCCTTAGTGTTAACTTAAAAGAGTCAATAGTAGTTTAATTAACCGCATCTGTTTTCAGGCTCGTGGAAAAGCCAGAAAAAGATGGGCTGCTTCAATGAATAGCAGAGAAGTGCTCATGCAAGGTCTGAATCACTCCTGAGAAAATTCTGATGCAGGCTCAGCGTTAACAAGAATGAAGAATCTGAATGTTGCATGTTAAGAAAATGAAATGTTATGAAAAGAAATGAATATTAAGAAAACAAAAGCAATTTATTTTCTTTAGCAGGAAGTTAAACCATCAAGTTTACAAAAATATATAAAGTGAATGATGTGTAGAAGAGATCCTTTCAACTCACGCTTTGTAGTACAAACCTGAATTTCTCATATGTTTCGGAGAGATAACTATTCATTGAGGAGAGATGAGCATTTTCCCCTTCAAAGAGATTATTTGATGCAGCATGTTGAAGGACTTTGGCCACACAACCTAAATTTCTCCTCTGATCAGAATGTATCTGCCCTCCAGCTGTCATGTCAATAATGTCAAAACCATCAGGTGCAACAATAGCTGGATTCATGAACCGATAGTACAGGAGATTTCCAACAATCTATTGGGAAAAGACACTTTTAGATACCTCTACTTGGCATATTAATTCACAAATTTAACCCTACTTCTTAAACAATTGGTTATATACTACAGACTGGAGACAGAATATCAGAGATAAAATCCAGTAGGGTTTGGATCAAACCTATGATGTGCATCACTACATCACTTATCTGAAGATATAACTGATACCTATCTCCAGTATAACACTTAAAATGACATATTATAATACTTATAATTAATTGTATGATATTTATCAGGCTATCTAGGGAAAGTAAACATTCTCAACATTTTCAGCAATTATTTATACATATTTATGCAAGAATAAAGATGTACCTAAAAAGAAAATGAGTTCTTCCCCCAAGCAATAATTACATACAAGATGGGAGACTTATAAACATTTTATAAACACTTCATTTATAAGACATTGCATGTGAATGGGTAGGAGGTGCTAATAAATGCAGATATACTGAAAATCACAGTTCCTTTGAACATCAGTTGCATGAAAGGAAATCTTTTTATAATGCCAAAAGCATTTTTCTGTCTTTTCTTCTTTTCCCCCTTAATTTATTCCACTTTTTTCTTTTTTTTTATCCAGTTCCTTTCCTTTCTTGGTACAGCTATTTGTTCCTTTTTCCTCTTTTCTTAATTCTATTGTTTCTTTCCTTCTCAGATCCTGGCAGATTTATCCACACACGTACACACATGCTTATCTACCACTCATTTATGGGGGATGAACCTTCAGGATTGGCTGCAGCTGGAGTTGGCAATGAAGGGTGATAAGATAAAAAACAAGGCATGAGGGTTTTTCTGTCTTTATGCTGGGATGAGCAGAGGAGACTGTTTTAAATTCAGTGTCATCTTTCTTTTCAATAAAAACTGCTTCGTAATGATAAATAAGTTTTTTAAATAGATGCATTGATTGTTGCATTTTGTCAAAACAGTCACATGTAAATAACATACTCCCCACCCCCACATTAATGGAGGTGTGGTCAGTCTTTCTGATTTTATGTAAAAGCCTTGCCTTTCCAAACTCTTATAAAAATGGACTGTAAAGTTTAGTAATGAATACACACTCAATGACTTTCATCCCCACCCCTCATTTCACACTAAAAAATAAGATAGCCTCCTTTGGCACAGTAGACCAAAAGCATGTAGAGTGTGTGTGTGTGTGTGTGTGTGTGTGTGCAGGGGCCAGGGAAATGTCCAAGTTAAAACATCCCATTCCATTTTTCTCTTTCTCTTTTCTTCCCTCCTCCATTGCCTTAAATGACCATATGCTGAGTGCAGTAAGTTTTGGGAAAAGCAACTTGACACCAAATATCTTCACTATGATAAAAAATTTAGATCTGAAATGAACTTTTAACCTCTTTGAACATGCAACGTTAGAGATTAAGTAAAGAAGAGAGCAAGAGCCAATTCGATGTAGTGATTAAAGCAATAGACCAGAAACTGGAGACTCGGAGGCAGTGGCAAACCCCTTCCCCGAAAAACCCTTGCCAAGAAAACTGCAGAAACTAATCAATACTGACTCAAAGGCAACAAAGAAAAAAACAAAACTAAGCGTTATAGAAGCAACACAAGCTCCACTTGAATGATCAGAGAACTCAGATTGCATCTTGAATCATATGAAGAGCTAGAGTTGCATTCAAGTTACCCTCCCTCCAGAACTCATAGAAACTATAAAGCCCATTTCACTTTTTGAACCCTTCACACATTCAGGGAAATGCCCAACTCTTATTGTGAAGCAGGTATTTTGTGTGGCCTATTGCTTCACCTTTCTAGGCTGGATAAAATATTACACTGTCACTTTCATGCAAGATAAAATCAGGACAAATGCAAGAAATTAATTTGTAACATTACTGTAACTTAGAGTAATGAATTGTTTTTAAAGATTTATAGCTAAACAACGGAGGTAAAAATGAAGTTAAAAATCTGTTATGGCTTTTATTTAAGGACTACTAAGTCCTGCACCAAATCTCCCATTACTCACAACTGATAAAAATTGGCAGGCATTTCCTGTCATTTCGAGGGAGGACATGCATATGTCCAGTAGTGTAGGCCTAAAGCAGTTTTAATGTTGTTTGGAAAAAAAGAATAAATACCCTAATGCAGAAAATTGCAATTATTATTGGTAATTGATTACATTTACTTATGTTCTGTTATCTAGGAAATATATTTTACCAAAATACCTAATATGCAATATTGCATATAAATACAAACATAATTAATTTTAAAGACTCCATTCACATGAATGATATTGACACCCATATTGTATTATCAAAAGACTGATCATTACCTAAGAAATAAGTTTTCAGAATATTTGAATGATGTGTTTGTTTATTCTGATGTTTTTTTAGAAGTTAATGGGATTTGGTATGGCTTATACCTTGTTTCCAGTTCCGGAAAGTCGGGGGGTGGGG
>JANHFR010004140.1:45859-59640 GCA_032468015.1 Mimophis mahfalensis
CTTCCTCATTGCTCTGTCATTATGAGGAAGCCGGCTTGGCTTGCCTGCCTTGTGCGCATGCGCAGAAGGTGTGTGGTGGGTGCACGTGGATGAACGCATGCCCCCGCACATAATTTAGTGAACTGGTGGTGGGATTTTTTGAATCCCACCACTGCTATACATGATACGACAGACAGACTGACTGCTATCCCATCAATTTCAACTTAACAGATTTTACTGAAAGGCATAAGCTTTCTGAACTGCAGCAGGTTACTTATTCTTGCTATATTATAGTTAGTATAAATCTTGATCTGATGTGAAGTTCTGGAGGAAAGAGCAAGGTGATTTCTATCATCTTAAATATCACTTGAATAGTCTAAAGTTGTAATCCTAAACACAACTAATGTTATTCCCCAACATGATACAGAACAAATAAAGCTTATTTGATTAACAGGATACTTTTCCACTCCTCTATTTTCTTTCTTAAACTCACTCTCTTGTTAATACTTGTGGAATAAATCTGCTTCATGGAAAAAGAAACTTTTAAATATCACTGCTTATTTCTGTTGTACAGTTTACATTTTCATCTTTTTTCCAATATTTAGAAAACAAGTGTGGCAACAGCAGCTTGAACGTTCAACATGATAAATTACATCCCATTAAGACTTTCTATGGCACTCCGCAAGACATGTATGAGCCAATACCTATTTCTGCCCTAGATGGACTGACAAAGCCCAATCCTAAAAAAGGGAAGTGTCCAGCGGAAATATCCAACATCTCATCACTGAAAGTAAATAATATCACCGTGGAGTACCTTACTAGCTCACTGAGCGTGAAGATGCTACCAGCTATATATATAGCCGTTGTCTTAATTGGAGTTCCAGCCAATGTTGTAACACTGTGGATGCTGTTTTTCAGAATCAGATCAGTCCGTACTGCCATATTCTATACAAATTTGGCTATTTCAGATTTCCTTTTCTGTATAATGCTGCCACTCAGAATTGCATACCACCTGAACGGCAATAACTGGATATTCGGAGAAGCAATGTGTCGAATCATGACTGCCGTCTTCTATGGAAATACGTACTGCTCCACCCTGCTTCTCACTGGTATCAGCATCAGCCGTTACATGGCCATTGTTCACCCATTTACCTTCAGGACTCTACCTAAAAAGTTCTTAGCTACTTTAACTTGTGGCATGGTGTGGACGGTTGTTTTTTTATATATGCTGCCTTTGATAATCATGAAACAAAGCTATCGTCTGGACCAGCTAAATATAATTACCTGCCATGACGTTTTTAATGTTTGTGAAACTATGCTCCCTTTCCAACACTACTACTTTATCTTCCTTGCAGTATTTGGATTTATGATTCCACTTTGCATTGTTATTTTTTGTTACATTTCCATTATTCAAACACTCAAGAGTTATGAACAAAAGTGGTTCTGGTACATCAGAATTAGTCTTCTTGTCCTCAGCATTTTTGCTATTTGTTATACTCCCAGCAATGTTATACTGATTGCTCATCATCTGAATTATTATTACAGTTCTAAAGATAATTTGTATTTCTTTTATCTGATTGCTTTATGTCTAAGCAGCCTGAATAGTTGTCTTGATCCTTTCCTTTATTTCCTGATGTCCAAAGTCAATGACAACACCAAGACTTATATCACCATGGTTAAAATAGCTCAGGAAGAAAAAACATGACAAGTCTCTCCTATGATATTTGAAAAAGTTACAGATACATAAATTTTTGACAAAATTACCTATTTAAGACTTCTATTTTTATAATGTCAGTCATCAAATTATATGTGAGTACTTAAAGCTATTCATATTTATAGCACTCAGGAAAATGTTTCATTAATGGGATTAAAAGTTACACTTTTAGTTTGGTTTGATCATGTTTTGGTTGTAGTGTACCTTCGTAATTGACAACAAAAAATAAATAAGCCTGGACTTTTTTTTTGCAACAATGAGTGATTCTTTAAATTTAAGCAATGTTATTATTTCTAACAAATCTCAAAAACTAACTTACATTATGATTTAATGTTTAGTTTTAATTATTACTTGGCTAAATTTCAATGCTGTTAATTTATCAGATTAATTAACGAATCTTCAACTTGTTGACCAACTTAATATTTAATCTTTTAAAAACAATCAACAAGGTAGTAATGAAAAGACACACATACACACACTCTTCCTTTAAGCACCGAAGCTACTGGTTACAAAAACATTTGGAAAGTGACGCCTTTAAGAGACTTTCATGTTCTGAGTCCCAGTGGAAGGCCTTTGTGTATCACAGGGGGTTAGACTAGAAGTCCTCCAAAGTCCCTTCCAACTCTGTTATTATGTTAATCCATCCACACCAAGCCCTGAAGAATGCAGGTCCCAAAATTCTTTGAGAAATGGTACGTTCCATTCAGCCATGCAGGAAATTAGTCTTCTAAATGATTTGTACAGCCTTAGTTGCTCCTGGTTTATGGGCATTTCCCAAATTGCTAAACTGGAAGACTACATGTACTGCTTAATATAAAAGCAGCTAGACAATATGGCAAACATAATGAACCAGAGTTGTGCACAATCTAAGCCCTCGAGCAGGATGTGGCTTTCAAATGTCTTGCCCCCAGATATTAACTGAAATATTGTAGATACCAAATTGTCTCAAAGGTGCTTTTTAAAAAGGCAACTGGACTATGGTTTTTCCCCTTGAGGAAGAAAAAGACATTTCGCTTCTCACCCAAGAAACTTCATCAGTTCTGGCTGAATGTTAGGGTGGGAGCAAGGAAATGGAAGAATTAGTTCAGACTGATCTATCTGTTATGTGACAACCATGATCAGGATGATTGACACTCTCCATAGATGATATCAAATGATAATCTTTAATGTGATATGAGAAAAAAAACTACTGTTCATGTAACATATTAACTATATTTTAGCTAAATTTAAATATAAATGAAATAAAAATTAGGTTTTGTTCTGGTCCTGCAGTAGCACACCCCTGTAGTAAGAAAATAAAAAATAGACAGTGATTCCACTTTTGCATCATAGGACTGCAGGATAGGACAGCTGCATTTCATAAGTGTGCAACAGGTTTCGTGTTTTCACAATATTATGTGATTATTTTCTCATTATGTAGATAGGCATGGGTGTAAAGCAGGGTTGAGTTATGTGTAAGATTACAAACTGACCAATCTCAGATCACAACCTTAACCTAAGCATTTTTCTGTTATAGAATGTAACATCCACAAAGACGCAAAGAATTTGTTAGTAACCCCCATATCTATTGTGCAAATTCTTAAAAAGCCAATCCTAAGAATTTAATTAAAATTGTGTTACTGGTATTTAAATAGAGCTTCAAATTCATTACTGAGAAGACAATTAGATCTTTGAAAATGTCAAGCTGAGGACAATTCATAGTTCCCTAGCACCCCAAAACTCCACAGAATATGCAGAAACAAAATGTTTTGTCTACATTTTAAGAGAGAGAGATTTTAGGGGATTTACACCTTACAGAGATGCCATCGACATATTGTAATAAATAATCGTAATCCATGTCTATAGAAATTACAAAAACTTTGACAAAATGGGAAAAAAGGTATTGAATATTGTTTACCTGACATTTGCGTGCTTTTGCATCACTCAAAACTGCTTGATAATGCCAGGCATTTTCTTCTTTTATATTCTGTAATTTTGCTGTGGGTAACAGCAGCGTTTCTATTGTTCTTACTGGATCTCCTCGATCAATAGCCTTGTTAATAAAACCCACTGCCAAAATTTCTATTTAAAAAAATGTATAGTTAATATACTATTAAAGAAATGTAACTGTAATGTAACTGTAAAGAAATGTAAATGTATCAATATTCAAAGTGGTTTAAACTAATAATTCCAAATTTATTATTCAGCTTTTAACTATTACACTTTTAAAATATATGAAAATATACTTTTATTTAACAACGACTGGTTGAAAGAAGCATATCAAAATTACCTAGTGGTCTTAAGCAATTTTAATTGGACAGCAATATGGGAATATAAATGAGTGAACTATAGCTAGAGGAAGAGCAATTTGAAACTCATTTCTTTTGGTCTAATTCTCCAAATATCTACAAAACACCTGTAAATTATCTGCTTGATACTAACAATAGAAGCTAGATTAACACTTACATGACTGTCTTTAATATACTAACTTCATGCTATTTTTGGAAGAAAGATACTCAAAGCTTATTATTTTTACAGATATATAAAGATCAGTTGTAATCTATTTGAAGCGTAGGAAGTCTACCATTAATTCAACAGTTTGCCATTATAACTGGATTCTCTCCAAACTGTTTTTAAATGGGTTTGGTGATGGAAGTGGAAATGATCTTGCCTATATTCAATAAATAAAGGGAGGTTTTTTTCAGTCAACATACACAAAACATTTAACATGTAGTTTCTGGTTGACCAGTTTTTGTTGTGGTTTGCAATCTCACAATCCTGGGTTGTTGTTTTTTAAACGAACTGAATACTGTAAATAAATTAATGCAATTTAACATAAATTATATACCAATCTGTATTTTATTATTATTGAAATGTAGGAACCAAGAGTTAAATGGACCAGAATACTTACTATCATTTTCTTCTTGAATTTGTGTATTAACCATGTCAATACAGTTCTGGATGTCATTCCAGCTTAAATATTGTCCTTGAGACAAAGCCTCTAATTTAATAGACAGCAAGGTAGCCACATAACTGTGGAGAAACAATTACAAATTTGTTTGCACTGTAATCTAGAGTTAGATTAGCTAAATGATTATCATAGTTTAATGAATGATTCTGCACAGTAAAGCACAATTAAATTATAGAATTTGTATAATTATATAATCCTTTTTAAAATATTAGTGGTAAACAAGTCACAGAAATACATCTGTAATTAATGTGTTTACCGTTGCAAATTCTCTTCCTCCACATTGTTAAAGCCAATGGATGGGTTGCTGAGGTGTACTTTTATTGCCTCTATGTTCTTACTTTCCAAAGCCTGATTTAACAGCACGACAGCTGAGAGCATTTCAACAGCAACAGACAGCTCATCATGACCTAAGTATTTCTGTAGAAATATATTCAGATCAGTAGGAAAAATAAAGCTTTCAATAAGTAAAAATGAGTTATGGTTTAACCCAGAAAAAACAAAGACAATATTAAAGTAATACATCTATTAAGCCAACTGCATTTTTTACAAAACAACGTGTGAGCTTTCAAATTTCATCTTAGAAATGCAAACACATATCATTTTGCAAACAACTTAACTGACCTAAAATATTACCTCAGGAAGCATTTGAGAATTATCTTCATTCACAGTGCATAGTAGATGACAAGTTTTGCTTACTTAAAGTTAATATTTCTTTTAAAAAAATTAAGCCGAACCTATCTGAAAATAATTATTAGTTTGCATATTTCCTGAATTACATATATATTTTAATTTTAATGTTATTTCATTTTTTATTTCATTAACAATACAGGAATGAACGTGTAAATGCTTTTATAGGCATTTTACTCTCCTTCTTTGCTTCTCTCCATGCTGCCTTTTCTTTAACACTCCTTATCATCATTTTTTATTCTTTTTCCTTTTTTCCTTCTCTGTTCTAATTCTGACAGGAAAATTAGGAAAATTGATCCTGTTGCAAGAATCGCTTTGAAAGCACATATTGCCTCCCAGCTACAACAGCTAAATTGTTCAAATACATAACTGCTGATCCACTGATATATAATAAACTCAAGGAGCAAAATATGAAGTAGAAAAAGGACTGACAAAGTCTCTGCAACAAGAAACCTTTTTTTAGCTGTAAACATTGGTAACCAGCTATTAATAGCAAAGAAAGGATTTCTTGGGGTGGGTCAGGATGACCAAGGGCTACTGAACTATCGGGGATGCTAAGTCCATCCTAAACCGAAGGAAATTTTGGTATGTTAAAACTAGCGGCAAAATCAGCCAGCTAGTTTTGACCAAAATTTGGGAGAGAAAGCCTAATACAAAAACAGAAATATTAAATTAGGACTACATGTGACTTTAGAAACAAACCTTCACATTTTAAAAATCTGGTATTTTTTCTTATCTATCTTATTTCTACAACACTGAATACAAATTTGTGCAAACACGCTGATAACCAAGAATTAATAAAAGTCTCTGCAGAAAGTGTATGTTTAAAAGTCACAAAAGAAATTTTAGTATATCTATTTTCCAATCAGTTAGCTTTGGGGACATATTCAAATAGCTTCCATCTTACCATAGCATTCTGTTGCTGAAGATTGAAGAGTTCTGTCTGATAGACAGAGGCAGCAGAAGAATAAACTTCAGGTAACTGGGCTTCAGGTTTCATTAAAGCAGCAATTGTCATGTTTGAGTCACAGTTACGAATTGCAATGTTAATATTGTCAACTGCAATAAGTTCTAGTGTCAAAAAATAGAAATATCCAAAAACCTAGTTAACCCTGTTCCAAGGCATACTACTATACAGATTGTATATCTGGTATTTCTAATGTTATAAAAGAAGAAAATGGTTACTGGTAAGTCTTTTTTTGAAGCTAATTATGCCACAGAAATCTGCTGAAAACTACCAAAAGGGGGGGAAAATCTAAAAAAATTTATTTCAAATGAAAAATGCTCATATGACAATTTGACAGGGTTTTATCAAATAATTTAATTAAAATAATTTTATTTCCTTGACCTTTGGTTATTTTAAGTTTAAGAAGTATAATCTAATGCTTCTTTTTAAATTTAAGATAATCAATGATTAAGGAAATAAGAAAATAGCCAATTCAATATTAATTTGTATGCAAGGGCTGAATTACTATAAAGGGCAGAAATTTGTTTTCTCTTCAAAATAAAACAGCAGTCTTTAAAAATCTATGCTTCAGATATTATATTAAAATCAGCAAATACAGCTAATTTTCCAATAGATTCACAGATATGAGATAGATGTTGAAGTAAATGGGAAATTATATCAGACAGGAGACCCTGCACAGGTGCTTTGACTGCTCAAAATATAAAGGGCCTGACTGGATAACCCACTACATGTAAAATAATTACCTGCTTAGACTGAAGAACAACACTTAATAAAACTAATGGTTTCCTTTATATAACTAATGTTTTCATTTAGTGTATCAAATAATGGAACAAAATATAGATAAGTCAATAAAAACTCTACCTCTAAAGAAATTATGATCAATAAGTCAACTGATGCATATATAACAACCAAAAAATGATTATAAGCAATTCATGAATTCAATTCAACTCTTATGGAGAATAAATTGCTCTTAAGTTAAACCAAAGAAAGCATGAAATGAAAAGTGAGCTCAAATCAACATCTAGAAGAAAAGCTCTAATATCTCAAGAAGCAAAGAGCAACTGACAGAAAGGCAACTGCAAATTTAGAACCCTCTTAAACATAGTGTTCAAAGAAAAAGAACTAACTTCAACAATAAAATACACATGTTCACTTTTAAGTAATATATTATAGAAGCATGCCATACTTTCAAAGTTCTATTTCTGCAACACTAACTTAATAATACAAAGTAACTGGGATGGAGTAAGTAAATTCTATCTGTTCTGTGGGAAAGTGTAATTAACCCAGTAATTGAACTGGATTAAAAACACAATATTGGGGGTGGGAGGGGAGATAAGCTACTGAACCAAATAATGAAAGCAATGTGACAACAAAGCAAAAATGACAAAAAGCACCATGGAACTAACTTAGATAAAATATAACTGGACTCATATTTTATTGTTATAATTGCTGAATCTTAAAATTTACCATGAGGTGAAGTTATAAGTGAAAATTAACAAGTTACTCACTAAATTTGTGAGAGTCTGATTCCTCATTGGCAACACTAACTTCATTCTGTATCTCATTTTTGTCGAGGATAATTGGAACCCCTGCTATCTAACAGATTAGGGGGAAAACATTTCTTACTGTATTTTAATTAAAAGGCAAATACGTAATCAATACTATAACATTCAATACTACTAGGTGGATACCAGTTTTAGGGACATTAGTAGTAGGCTGTTATAAAAATATATGGTATCTTTTCATAGAGCAAATAGATATATTTCTTAGACCAGAGAATTTCCACATTTTCAAATTAGTTAAGATTTTTTTTCCTGTTTATATCCAACCTTAGAAAATATTATGCTTCCAAGTTAAATTAAGAGTAAATTATGCAATATTATATATAAAGTATTTTGAAAGCATCTCTCTTCTATTTGTAAGAAGGCCAAAATATCAAGACTGAAATCACACTTTAAAGTTAAGCGATTTCGGTGTCACTCTAGCACGTTATAATCAGTTACCTGTGTTCTTTGCTCTTTAGTATCAAATAACCGTGCTAGGTACCAGGAGGAATTTTGCAGCAGAACTTCAAGCAGGCTCAGAGCTGGGTTGTTCAAGCCTGCCATTAGTGCCACTTCATCTTGCATGTCAATAGCCTCATTCACTTGGGCTAAAGCTATGTGAACTGAAAGGAAAACAATGCTTACAGAAAGCAAAATATTAAAAAGTTTTTTTTTTTTTAGCCCTTTGATACATGCAGTTGTTTAAGAGAACTTGCATCAAATCCTTCTGGACAAGCATGCAAGGATACTTCAGAATAGATATTTCTTAAATCCAACACTAAAACGCAACATGTAAGAGGGGTCAAAATTTACAGAACTTTGCAGCTGGCAGAAGAGAAATATAGGTAAAGCAGACTAGAATCATAATGTTTCTATAGTTATTGCGAATGCAAAAGGGCAAAGAAGAATGTTCTTAGTCAGGATTAGTAGTATAACAGCAAAGTATCTCTGAAAGACTGATACATTATTGATGAAATAATAATCTATGCCAGTTTTAAATTTCAATGAACTGTGACAAAATAACACACACTGGTACTTTCCACTAATATTAAGAGTGGGTATGTCAGGAATCAAATGTTTTCATAAGAGGGAAGAATACTCACGGTTGACCTTATTGATGTTTCCCTGGATTTCAGCTTGAGTAAGCAATTCTTCATACACATCTCTCTCCTCTTCCAAAATTGAGTCACTCTAGAAGCAACAATTCCCATTACAGAAAGAAGGGTAGAGCTATTCCTGATTTTAAAAAGTAGGTCGTGCACACATAGGGGAGGAAACCCCACATACAAAAGCATGTAACACACAAAAGATATCTTTGGACTGAATTTAGAAAGACATAATTGCTTCTCAAATACAAGTCATAATATTCCTGGGTCTTCTCATTCTATCAATAGTCACTTTATAAACAGTCACTTTATGAAGAATTGACAGAACTGGATGAGATGTTGACAGGGACAGATGAAAGACTGATTAAAAAATCATATAGCTATTTACTGGGTATTAAACTGGAAGAAAAGGAGACAGTGAGAGTATGGGCAAAGAATTTTGGTTATGCAATAGAATGAGCTAAATGGCAGAAACTGGGAGAGAAATTACAAACTAATGATGTCAACTGCATATAAAGAAAATTTGTATAAGATGTTTTATAGATGGCACTTGGTACTGACAAGGCTGGCATGGATGTTTAAAGATAAATCAGCTAAATGCTAGAAATGCCATCAGACACCTGGTTCATGCTATCATATGTGGTGGACATGCATAGAAGCTAAAAAGTATGGACAAAAATACACACATGGCCAGAAAAGATGACACAACAAAACACACCTGAAATATTTTTGTCTGGGATTTTACCTGAAAATTATAGTAAAGAAAACACAAATCTGGTTATTCATATACTAACTGCAGCTAGAAATGTATTTGCACAAAATTGGAAAAGTGAAGAGATTCCTACCGAAAAAGGTGTGATTAGGAAAATATTAGAATGTGTGGAAATGAATAGGTTAACATTGGCAATTAAAGAGAAGGAGCAAATGGAATATTACAAGATGTGGGAATCATTTTATCAATGGCTAGAGAAAAAATATGAAACTTAGAAATAAGTGAAGATTAGTGAAACACAAAAGATATGAAGAGAATGTTACAGAATTAAATAAGAATTAATTATCTAATTAAGATAAGAATTGATATAAAAGTTACAAGTACTATGTATTAGGTATTTCAATACTGAGTTAAAAATGGAGAATTATTATTGCTGGAAATGTTAATTGTTATTACGTAAGATATTTGTATCCAGGAGACATACTGTTTAATGCAAGATGGACTGTTTATAAAATAAAATAAAAATTTCATAATTAAAAAATAGTCACTTTATAAACAGAAAGTAAACATATATGTATAATTCAAAAAAATAAACTAAGGTAACTATATTTCCTGTATGAATAATTATTTTTTTTGCTACCCCTTCCCAATTGAGAATATAATTATTATATAATCATAATGATTAGTGAAAATTCAAAAAATATTATAAAATTTAAAGATGTATTTAATTCTTTAAACTAATATTATCTTTGAAATACCATTCTGATGTTTTAAATTTTCTATTCTGACCAAATTGGAATACAAACTGAACTGTCTATATCATATTTCTTAATCCACATTATACTTCTGGCATAGTAGAATTGGTAAGTGGGCCTCCCTTTTTTAAATATTCTCTGAGGATTCCAAGTCTGGAAAAATAAAGTTTGTTACTTAATGTCAGCCCTACCAGATCTACCTGGCAACCAGAATAAGAAATAGACCTTCCGTATTGTACTTTTATTTAGATGGGCTACAGAAATAAAATCTTACAAGCCTGCTTGTGATTCCCCTCCTCCCTCTTTTATAGTCATGCAAATAAGGAAGACATAAAGCATCTAAGACATTTTTCTAACCCCCTCCCCTATTTGCATTCAAGCTATGTGTTCCTAGAGAGGAAAAAAGGAACCAACCCAAATTAGCTGATGCTTTTCTCCTTCTAATCACTTTTTCTGAGGCCAGGCCATTATTTCTTCCCATCTCACCTCATCCCAGGAATGTACCTGTTAGCAGGTCTGCTTCCTAATTTTGGGAAATGCTGATTTAAATTTAAATTAATTTATATTTTCCATTTTGATTGGTTTTTTAATGTATTTTTGTAGAGGCATTTTTCCTTATTTATTGATATATTAATATGTGATAAGATTGATCTTTTGGCTGATTGCATGGCATACAAATAAAACAAACCTGTTTTATACCCAAAAAATTATTTACTAGCATTGATAATTTTGACATTTTAAGTTTACAAGATTGCATATTTAAGACAGCCATAAATAAATTAAAACTGGTGTTCTGTGACAACTCGCTTTCACATCATACGGTTAATAATAAATAATTTATTTCTTCACCTTAAGTCTTGCATTCTCTTCTTTTTTCTTTTTTGCTCCAGAAAGTTCCTTCTGATATTCATGGGCAAAATTATCATCCACATTTACTAACTTGGCATTAGGATTTTGCAATGTTTTGATAGTCTGATCTGCATTTCCCTTCTCAATAGCTTCATTAATTGCAATAACTGCAGCATGCACTACAAAAGAATAATAAACCAGAATAATAGTTCAATATTTAAAGATGAAAGCCTCAGTGAATTAAAATTTGCAAAATCTTTGTTATTAGCTATCATACTTTTACAATTTGAGTTCTGCACATTTTTTATTTAACAGTTTGGTTTCATACAAAACAGACAGCAAGCAAAAGGAGATGTGCAAAGACATATTCACAAAGATTACAATCACAACAGAACAGCCTAAATCAGAGTTCCCCAACCCTTCTGGCTTTATGGACCAGCAGGGGGAGGGGGAAGAGGGGATGGTTCTATGCAAGCAGCTGGCAAGCACTCGTGTAGCTCCATCTGTGGGAGTGGCGAACACATGTGCCTGCTGCTTATGCAAATGAAGCATGTGCACACTTGGTTGCCCACTGCTCATGCAAGTGGGAATTTGTGTACATGCATGTTCTCCTGCTGCTTTTGTGGCCTGGTTCCAAAGCTCATGGGCCAGTAGTGGGCCACAGCCCGGAAGTTGGGGACCTCTGACCTAAATTAAAATGCTTCACCAGAATAACCAAGGTGTGGATATTTGAATGAAACTCTTGTTCCTTTCCTATTTTCAGGCTACAAATATACATAGGTAAACCAATGGAAAGACTATCCCAAGAGATCACTAGAAAACAATTAGATGAAGAGGTTATTATTTTTCTCCTTGGTAGTTACATTTTTAAGCTTAACTCTTTTGAAGGTTATGTTATGGTTTTAGATATTTTTCTAATTTTTGATGTGATGCTTCTAACTCACAATGTGGATAAAAAGCACAGGTAGTCCTTGACTTACAACAGTTCATCTGGTGACTGCTCAAAGTTACAACGGCAATGAAAACAGTGACTTATGACTATTTTTCATGCTTATGCCCATTGTAGCATCCCCATGGTCATGTGATTTACATTCAGATGCTTGATAACTGACTCACACTGATGACAGTTGCAGTGTTCTGGAGTCATGTGACGCCCTTTTGTGACCTTCTGACAAGCAAAGTCAATGAGGAAACCAGATTATGAACAACGGTGTTACTAATGTAATAACTGCAATGATTTACTTAACAAATGTGGCAAGAAAAGTCGTAAAATAGGGCAAAGCTCACTTAACAAATTTCTCACTTAACAACATAAATTTTGGGCTCAATTGCAGCCATAAGTTGAGGACTACCTGTATTTTAAAATATGTAAATCTTTAAAATGCTCAAAACACATTAAAATACATGGTTGCAAAAACAAGTATTTCATGCCCTTGTTCTAGTTACTGTAGGTACTTAGTAAATTTGATTGTCACTTCATATTTAAAGTTAAAGCAGCTTGCAGGAACATTAGGAGACAGGTTAGAATAACATTTCCCAAAACTTCAGGGAACTTACGTGCAGCTTCATCCACTGAAAGCTCACTGGTCAAAATGCCTCCAATTTTACTAAACGATGGCATCTGTATACCATATTTTTCCAGTTCCTTCCGCATGTTACTTATTTCTTCCTCTAATTATTGGTGACAAGAGGAAGAAAAAAGAAAGGGGGGAAAAAGATTACAGTACAAGAAAAAAAAATGTGTCCAGGTTACTAAGTGACAAAATCAAGCATAACATAACACAAATGCAACAAATGTTATTCCTCTAATTCTTATTTCCCTTTTCTATATGGGAAATACTGTAGCACACATAACTGTAGTGTTTGTTACCCAGTGTCTCTTAGTAAAATACAGTACATTTTTTACATAGCTGCTTTACACCCACTTCAGCACAAAAACTCAAAGAATGAATGGAAGTGTAGAGGAAAATTGTTAACCAATTAAGGAATTAGTAGAAGCGTCAAAAAATAAAGCTTTCTCAATACAAAAAAGTTACAAAGATTAAAAGTACCTGTAAAGTCTACTTTTCCAAGCAAATCCTGGATTTGTGGAGCTATTCCTAGTTTAAATAAATATAAACTGAGGGAGAGAAAGAAAAAGAAGTGAATTACATAAATACAATAGGAGTGATTAATTAAAACTGAGTATTGCCTATTAGTGTTTATTCTACAATGCTTGTGTTGATCTTTATACAATACTGCAAGTTTTGTTAGAAATAGTTCCTTTCTTAAAATAATTACAACTATATTCAAAACACTTTTAAATTGCAAAACTTCTGTAGCTCCTTAAGACAGTTCAAAATATTATATAATGATTCTGAAACGGCTGCCACAGCCTTCCGCCTATGAGCCTGAAGATGGTAAATGAGATTTTACCAAAATGTTGCTACAACTTTAAAAGCACAACTATGAAGGCATGGGAAAATACCCAAACAAACCATAATGCCATACACATAAATACCTGTGAAAACATAAGAAA
>JANHFR010004141.1:55799-66255 GCA_032468015.1 Mimophis mahfalensis
AGTCACGTTAGCTCAGGAATGCTGGGAGTTGAAGTCCACAAGTCATAAAAGAACCAAGTTTGCCTACCCCTGGTTTAGGCCATACAATATGGGAGCTCACTTATGGACTCGTTCACCCCTGCTACAAAGTTAGACAGGTATGCAGGTAGTCCTTATTTAATGACCACTCATTTGGTGATCATTTGAACTTACAGGATAGCCAAATCTGCCATTGCTAAATGGTATGAACCTATGGTTTTCCTACTTATGACCAAGTTGCTTAACAATGAGTTTTTGGTCCCAATTAGCATTGTTAAATGAGGACTATCTGTATCCCCGCACTAGTCTACTTAAATAATAGATCTACATTAGTTTAATGCAAGCTAAAAATGCTAATAATATTAGGACATTGTTCCTACCTCCTTCCTTGTCTTACTTTTTTCAGAGTTGTTAGAAGAATAGAGCTTCTATTACTCCATGACTGATCTGAATTAAATATTGAAGCTTCTTCATTAGATATGACTTCTGACATCAGAAAATGTTTGGGACACAGTCTTAAGTTTGTTAAAAGAAGCACTTGAAATTTAGTAAAATGTGATCATAATTAAGTAGCACCATGATTTGTAATCTAGTAGGGGTGATACAAGGGCCTATTTTGGCCTTGCTTCACTATAGGGACAAGATATACTGTGCGAAAGTTGCTATTTTCCTTACCAATTTCTGAGGGCGGCAACATCTCTGTTCCCCATTTTTGCAGCTCCCAAGATCCAGTTCTAGCAGGGCTGTGATCTCAATGCACCTGGCCTTGCAAATACCCTCTCGCAAGATGCAGGTCTGTGTATCTGAAGTCCAGTTGGGTCCTGGAAAATGTTCTTGGCATCAGATTTTATACTTTGTACTTTAAGGGGCAGTTATTGGGACAGGAGTGAAAGGACTTCTGTGTCATCCTGGCTGTGGGTTCATTATATGCTGGAAGGCTGGTACTTCAAGGATATCTACAGTTTGTAAATCCAGGATGCTTTGGATTCAGCAACTAATCCCAAGGATAAAACCAATTCCCACTCCAGATGATCTTTACCTCTGAAGACTGAGTATTTTTAAAAAAATTCCAGATCACTGTGTTGCATCCTTGCTTGACTTGGGGTTGTCATTAGAATGGACTATATAAAGTAAGCAAATTTGAGATCTTATTCTGGGGATGTTATGACAGTTGCCATGAGGATGCATGCATTCCCAGCATGGCTGTAAAGAGGGGAAAATAAGGCAACCCCACTTCTGCTTCCCAGCAGCCCCTTTGCCCACTTCCTGGATGCTCCTTAGCATCCCAGGTTACAGAAAAATGGGCACAAAAAAGTACTACCCTGCAGCTACTCAGCTATCTTTATTTTCTAACCAGCTGATAACCCGGCTTCGCCCGGGCATTTATGACAATGCAGCCTACGATTCCCAGCATTCTTTGGGTGATTTGCATGCCTTGCCTCTATTGGCTGGAGAGCCTCTGATTTGCATGCCTTGCCTGGTAACCCTTTTGCACATGCTCAGTATAGCTTGCCAGTGAAATGTCCATATGGGTGTCAACTTTGGCACCCTTTTTTGTGGACAAAGACTGGTCAACCTCATTCCTGACCCTCTCAGTGCTTGTCTCCAGAGTTCAAAGTAGGTGCCTGTGAAGTTTGGGCCATTTTGGTGCACAGGGGAAGGAGCCTATTCGGGACATATCCACAAACACTGACACCGAGCACTTCTCTTTTATAGGTATAGAATAATATACCTTAAGGATGAACAGTCCCTAACTACAGAGCAGGTGGCTAGATTCTGCACAGCAACACTGGGAATTCATCAGGAACATGTGTCATCCACCAAAGTTATTTTATACAACAAATGTAGCAAACCCTTTGCACTGCTTATTCCTTTCCCTTTTAGTATTAAATTGACAATGGGCCACCCATTTTATGGATTGTAATTTTAGTATAATTAGACCATGTATAATTGATAGATTGGATTTTATCATAGATTTTAGTTGTTACTGATTATTTTATACTAGAATTTTTGATTGTATATTTGCTGAGTGTTTTTATTTGTTCTGGTCTCTGGTCTATGATCATAATAAACTGGATTGAATTGAATAATAATGCACCTGTGTGTGGCCTTGACATATTTTGAGAAACTATGCTTATGATGAAGACTATTTCTTTGATTGCACCATATCAGCTTCCCAACTAATTAAATTGTATTAATTAGATGTAGATGGCAGTCACATAGTCAAATAGGACAGGAAGCTGGGTGACCACTAAATTATGGCCCTTGGGCCATGAGGACATTTTTCAAAAGTACCAGGTCATGCATATCTATGCTGGACCTTGATATGTTTCTTCTTGGGTTCTCTTCCAGTTTCTAACCTCTTGAAGCTATAAAAGTGAATATATAAGGCTTAGCTTAATTCAGTAGGGATTTTGCAAAATTTTAACAATGACACACAATCTGTGGGTGTACACAGGGAACAGGCAAGAACCTCAGAGCAAATAATGACTTGTATATAATGACTGCACTGTGGAATGGTTGTAATGTATGAACTTGCACTAGACCTTAGGCAATTACGCCACCCAGTGTCACCTTGTGTGAAATGACCAGCCATACAAATTGAATCAAATAAAGAAATAAATACCATGATAACATCATTATTTCATTATATCATTATTTTAGCATTGTCATGGTTTGTTGCAGACATCACTGAGAAGACCTATCAGCTTTGATTTAGTTGGTGGTGCTATATGACTAGTCTCTAGTTTCCATGGGCTAAAACATTATACAGTGGTACCTTGGTACTCAACTGATTTAAAACTCTTTGAATTTGGTACTCAAAACATGTTGACGTGAAAATTTTGTCCCAATACTCATCATTTATGTGATACTCAATACACAAGCTAGAACTTGTCAGCTGTCTTTTGACTCACTACATTATTCCTTGTGGGGAAATTTTTTTTGATATTCATTGATTTTGGTATTCGTTGCATCATCCGGAACCAATTAACAATGAATACCAAAGTACCACTTAAATCTCTAGCTATGTTCAACCATTATACTAAGTGAAAGCCCAGTTTACAAAAGTAATGTATACTGTTTTATGTTTCATATGTAGTTTTTATGGAAATATTCAAGTGAACTCAGGGGGGCAGGGTGTTGAAGCTGGAGTCGCCTCCATTTTCACTTTCTGAAATCATTAAATCAACAAATGTGAGGGTCTTGGAGCTAATTTAGTCAAACCCCTTGCCTGGTGCTTAAACCACTACTTCACCATCTCTAACAGTCATCATTCATCTGTTTAAATTTTTGTACCAAAGGAGAAACTACAACATTTTAAAGAAATCTGTTCCATTTTTTATAGCTTTTACACTAGGAAATTTTTCCTGAAGTTCAGAAGTAATCTGCTTCTTCTAATTTACACTCATGGTTTCTTACTTTGTCTTTTAGAACAGCCCTGAACAATTCTGCCCTGTTACATGACAGACTTTCAGATACTTGAAAGGAGATACCCTTCGGTCTTTTCTTTTCCAGGACAAGCATATCTATCTGTTCTGTAAGTTTTTCCTTCCACAGATCTTCTGGACTATAAACCTGTAATATGATTTTGGAACAAAATCTGATTTCTCTTAATCCAAAATTGCAGTTGTTCCAGGGCTCTGATAACACAATAAATTTAAGACTCCGATTAAAAAGTCTTGAACAACAGTGAATAAAATAGTGATACACAGGCATTTGTTAACTACCTTTTGGCTTGGAGTTATCCAAACATACCCTTTAATTCTCTGTTCTACTCAGGCACTCCAAAAGAATTACCATCAAATTCTCTTTCAAACATGAAAGTCTTGTCTTCAAAAGAAAAGCTTCTCAGCTCACAAGCCAAATTGTCCAACACAAACATAAGAGAGAAAACAGAACTGTTCTTACCTGGTTGCCTTTTGCTTCCTAGAACAATAGAGAATGGGAAGATGGCCAGAAGGACAGGAATTGCAGAAAGCTTCATGGCTGAGAATTGCTTGGGCTGCATGAGATGAAAAAGTGTTTAAATGAAAGAACCAGCCCTAGATTAAGGTTTTGCGCAATGTACAGGGCAGACATAGAAGAGTACAAAAAAATCCAACATCTGTCAGGCAAAGTTTGCTCCTGTATCTTTTGAATGTCATTCCACCCTAATACACCTGCTCAGAGAATGAAGAGCCCAGGGCTTGTTTTCTTAGCCTGTGTAGCTGTGTATTTGTCTGTTCAGAGGCCAGAAAACAGAGTTAGCCATGGGATTTAAACGTATAATCTCACAACAAATCAGTTTTTTTAAAAAACATTAAGAAATACATCCATTAAAAAAACATATACCAAGCGCTTAGACATAGTAAACAACAAAAAGAAACATCAGACAAGACTGGGGAGTATAATACTTGCCCTAATTGTAATCTTATTCATCCCAAACTAAGCAACCTTTAATACAAAATAATATAAACCTATAGTCGTGTAGATCTCCGTGTTTTCTATATAAAACGCTAGTAAGCAACTGTAGCCAAATACATCAAAAAGGTCATATAGAAAAAAGAAAAAACACCGATATCCATCAACCAATCATCAGGAATTTCCCCCACTAAAATTTGATGTTCTATTTTGTAACTATGAATACCAGGAATCCCAACTTTTATTACAAAGTGATTCACTTTTCCCTTTAAGGATATTTGCCATCCGGTCTGACTCAGCACACCGTAGTGCCTTCTCCAATACCTGGTGATCTGTTGGGACTTCCTTCGTCTTCCAATATTGCACGTAAGTCATGCGTGCCGCTGTCGTAATATGTACTAATAAGTACCAAGCATTTTTGGGTACTTCTCGCGGTTTCATCCCTAAGAGGAAAATAGCTGAGTCCAAGTGGAAATCATATCCAGTTATTTCAAATACCAATTTTTAATATTAACCCAATAATGTTTAACCTTCGGGCAAGTCCACCATGACATATCACAGTTTCAAGATGGTGTTATGGGATTCACAATCACCAATATCGAATCCATGATATGCATGCAGTTGCTGCATAGTATTAATCACAAAAGTTGTTTCCCATGTTATGTAAACAAGTTTTTCCATCTTTCCTTTCTGAGTAGCCTTAAAACAGCTGCATTAAAAACAGTTTTTATTTTCAGCAGGCATCTGGCTTACAGAACTTCTGTTGACTTCTTACATGTTCCTTGTGCATTTTCTAAAAGTGTATTTCTGCTGTTTCTTTCTTTTAAAATTGGTCCATTTTTATCCTTTTGCTTTTTTAAACATTAGTTTTGCACAAAATCTGTTTTTGTTTATTATTTTTTACACACAGGTATCTTGTGAGTTGCAAGCATGCAGACAAAGCAAGAACAGCTTGGTTTAGTGGTTAAAGTGTTGGCCTAGAAACCAGGAAACTAAGTTCTAGTCTTGCCTTAAACATGTCTCAGCCCAATTACCCACCAAGATTGTTGTTGGAGGGAAAAGAGGAGGGAGGAAGGGAGATGATATGTATTTGCTATCTTGGGTTACTGATGAAGTAATAAAGGTAGCATAAACATCTAATAAATAAATATATACACACCACAGTAGGAAATATAAAACAAGAGCTTCCTGCCCAAAGGGGCTTACATTCCAAAATTTGATCTGGGACAGGTACAGGGTTCAAAAAAGGACAATATGGCAGCCATAACCATGTGATAAAATCCAACATGTATATAGAAAAGGCAGGGCCATCTTAACAGCATTATGGGCCCCGGGCAAAGCAGCGTACTGGGGCCCCTACAACAACTACTCACAGGAATAAAAATGTAAGTGGTTGATAAAATTAAACATATATTTGCCTAATATATGTATAATATATTTATGTGATATAAGGTGCATTGAAGGGTTAACATACACAGATTAGTAGGGAGCCTCTATCCTAGTGAGGCCCACAGGCAAGTACCCATCAGGCCCATGTGTTAAGGCAGCCCTGAGAAAAGGGTGGGGTTTTGATTACATGGTTGAGACCATCATCTTTCTTCGTTTAATCCTCTTTCTTCATGATAAAAGCGAAGCGAAAAAAAGAAACAATCTGCAGTTGTTTCAATTGTATACGAAATAGGACCAACATGAGGAGAGTGATGCTAGCCTGTCCTTGAGCCCCATATATAGAGGCATCCCCCCCATCAAAGAATTGCATTTTTTTTCAAATAAACAGATGGAAGGTTGTAAAAAAAAAAGTTAAAATCCAATCCAGGAGTTCTGTCAATGTTTTGCTTCACCATATACTCCATTTTGCGGGAGATAAATTGGAAACAGGGAATGATGATGCAGGAATTACTAAGAAAAGAAGAGAGACTCAAACAGAACTATCAAATATCCAAAACGGATGAAGGACACGGACAAGAGGGCAAATGAGGGAAAAGGAAGACACATTAACTTATTTTTTCTTGACATCAACACTGAAAAATTGGCCAAAAAAATTGGCCTAAATATACATGCATCCACTCACACGAGCCAGCCACTCATGTGGCCTGGTTGTGAATAGGCCCTGGACCTGTAGTGGGCTGTCGCCCAGAGATTTGGGACCTCTGAGATAGAGGACTTGAGTAGAAAAAGGAGGGTATGTTCTTGTTTTTCTGACTATCTGGTAAACCTAAACTCCAGTGAATATTTGCCCTAGATCTTCCAGAATATTAAGAAGATCTAACCAGAATTAGTAATTAAGAATAATGTAAAAACTCAATGTGATTCTTACATTAGCTAAATAACATTGTCTATTCCTAACTGAAAAACTTTCCTAGACTATTATTGACTGCTCGGAGAAGCCAACAAAGAATACATGTTGATAAAATATGTTTTTTAAAAAAAGTAAATCTATTAACACAGGATTAACAAAATATTTTTTAAAAATCATCTCTTTCTCATTTATCTTGAGAGTGATTTTACTTCTAGCCAATCACTACACAGATCACCACTTTGTTTCAAAAACCCAAGGAAAACCAACCTTCATGCATAGCATGATTGTAATTGGGTTGAGTGTCTCAGCGGATTTCTCTCCTCTGAGCAAGTTGCTGTGCTGAGCCATGACTCTTTCAGCTTCGTTGAAGTGAAACAGATAACTCAATCCATCTAGCAGTTCCCTCTGGAGTAGAAGCCAGCTACTTAAGTAGGCTCTTTTCCTCCATCTTCTCTTTCTGCTTTTTTAATTTTGCAGAGAGGTTCATCTGGACTGAAAGCACTCTGGGCAGGTGGAGTCCAAAAGAATCTCTTTACAGCTCTAGGAAGCAGTCACCAGTAGATACGGTCCAAGCTGTATCAGGAAAAAGTTGTTTCTGGATTGGGGCCTCTTGGTCTTCCCAATCTGATGCTTTCTAGATATATTGCATGCAACTCCAGAATGCCAAACTAAGATGGCCACAGAAAGAATTGTTGGACACAACTGGAAGGCACCATATTAGAATAACAGAGCTGGAAAGGATCTTGGCCCTCCATTGTGCATACAAAGCAATTTGCTGAATACTTGTCTCCTGGGGTTGGATGCCAATATTTTCGGGGTGTTGATTGTTCAATGTCTGGTGAAAGGCATAGCTGGTGTGTTCTTCAAGCCAAAATCCCAAGGAACTGAGATTGTCATAACTTTCATAGACCCAACCAAAAAGTAGATCCATCTTTTGAAAGTTTGTGACCTTGCTTTTCTGGGAAGGGCTGCTCAAGTGCTATTTTTTCATGCTCCCCACTCCCCCACTCCATGGCAGGTTAGAGTTAGATTATGCAGGGAAAAAAATTCAGTAATTGTTTCCTGGAATAGGAAGGTTCAGTCTGTTACTAAGCTGGGAACAAAATAAGTTGTGGTGAGGCAGACAGAGAATTCAACTTGAAATAAGGCAAAGATCCCTGCTGACCTGAAATTTATTTAATTAGACCTGTAATCAGTTAAAGCAAAAAACAAACAATGAGCAACCATCAGAAATAATGGCCATATTCAACAAAGACAATGTTGGTCATTTGAAACCTAGAAAAATAAGACATAAAAGTTGAGAAAGAGGAGAACTGAATAAAATGCAGTAAAACAGTATAAAATGTAAGATAAAACAGAAATAAATAAGGAATACCATTTTAAAAAAGAACACTTCATGATTTCATCATTTCCAAATTAGAACATTTTATACCTTTTTAGGGGATTACTGCTGATGGAAACTTAGCAACTCTATTTGTGATTGTTCCATTCTATGAGTAGGAAATCGCCCACTTCACCCTTATTGGGTTTTTGTCAGGGGTATGTCTGCATGTCCACCACAAGTCTCGCTCTGCTGCCTCATTGTTCCTGAGAGGTATGAGTTAAGAATGTTGAGTGTCTACTCTATGCCAAGAGTATATATTCTCCCAGCAGGGTCACCCAAGGTATGAAGGTCATCCCAACTGCCCACCTAAAACAAGTAGATGCTTATATATAGGCAGCAGCAATATAGGATGTTGTCAGAGGTAGGCAATCATTTTACTGGCAAAGGCATGCAGATCACATATGAGATGACATTTCTTGGTGCTTCTGGGGGCACAGGGAAACATTTTTAACTAATTTAACTTTGGTCTTAAAATCTAAGAGGTTCTTCTTTGCAGAATCCCACCAAGTTCTGCAGACTTCTTCTGCGGCCCACAAAAGATTGCTGCATTTTTGGCACACAGCAGCTCAATGCCTAAGCACAGCTGAGTATATCTGCTTCAAACGGAGCTTCTGAATCCCATCTAAAGCCTCTTGTGCTTTCTAACTCTTCACTGGGAATTGCATATATCTGAGAGTTACATTCTCCCCAAATATTTGAGAGGTTTAAAAGTTTTCCAGTTCAAGTCAAGAATCTGAATTATTAAACTTTAGGGTCACCAAATGTAGCGTATGGCCCTATATGGAAAAAGAGATGCCAAATGTTCAAGCTGCCTTTAAAAAGGCTGAATATGAGACATTATTGCTGATGCATGCTAGATAACTGAGAAGGCAAAAAATGGCAACAATTTGTCAGTACGCAGTTAAAGAGGCCTTTAGTTGTGTTGATCACATCAAGCTGTGGAATGTACCTACAAAAACTGGAATCCTAGAACATCTCATTGTCGTCATGAGAAATCTGTATACAAGTCAGGAAATCATACAGTATACAGAGAATATGGGAAAAGTGACTGGCTCCAGGTAGGCAAAGAAGTGGGACAAGGCAGTATGCTTTTTCCTTATTTATTCAGCAAGTAGGGTTCAACAGGTAGTCTCAACTTACAACCAGCGGTGTAATGACTATTCAAAGTTATGATGGACTTGGAAAAAATGCTGTTTACAGCCTGTTCTGACCTAGGCTTCACCAAAATCATGAAACCGACTCCTCGTCCTGACAAAACTCCTATTTTATTAGGCTAATGTGAATTCCTATTATTCACATCCAGCAAAGTCCCAACAAACAGTCTTCAAGAGTGATTTACAACCACAGACCTTATCAGGCTGGAGAGTTGCCAGGCTGATAGCTTCCAAGCACAACGCTGTACAAGAAAATTCTTGGCAAGGAGTCACGAACAAATCTTCACCCTAATTAAATGAACTAATTGTCTCCTGCAAACACTACTCTCCTTTCACTCCTCTTTATTCCCTATGGAAGGAGCCATTCACCATCCACCTGTGCCTTTACTCCTGAGTCAACCCTTGTTCCTTAACTGTTCCCTTCTCCTGGCAGCTCTGTGCATGCACACATTGGGAACAGGCTCCAGCTGTTCTTCTGTCCTACTGATCTCCGACTCCGAAGGCAGCTGATAACTGTCAGACGACCCTGGCCCATCTCTGCCTCTGATGCAGAGCACTCATCAGAGTCTTCTCCAGACTCCAGGACTGGCCCACGTTCCTCCCCAACCTCCTCACTGTCTGAGTTTGCCGCGAGCTCTGCTGGCTGCTGGGGAGTCACAACACAGCCCATCCTCAAAGTTACACCTGCTGCACCATCCCTCTGGTTACATGATCATATTATGGACACTTGGCAACTGGCTCACATTTATGACCTGGTGTAGCATCTTGTGGTCACACAGTCATGTTTTGTCTCTTTTTTTGCTGTTTTGGGATAAAATGGGTTCATGCTTACAGTCATGGGGTTTGTTTAATAACCATCATGACTTGCTTAACATCTGTCATAAAAATGGTTGTAAAATCAAGTCCAGTTATGTTGTACCTCAACTTACGACTGCAACGATTAAGACTAAAGTGCTAGTCCCACTTGTTGTAAGTCAAGAATTACCTATATGTCAATAACCTATGCTACACTGATAACAATACTCTAATAGCTGAAAAGACAAATAATCTGTAAGCTCTAGTAAACAAAACCCATAAAAACATAAAAATGGCACTGGGATTGTTTTAAGCAGACCAAATCCTCTATAGCAGAGGTCTCCAACCTTGGCAACTTTAAGACTTGTGGACTTCAACTCCCAGAATTCCTCAGCCAGCTTTTCT
>JANHFR010004144.1:0-11622 GCA_032468015.1 Mimophis mahfalensis
CTTTTTCTCTAGTGGGACAATTATGACATGGGCTAGGCTAAAGAATAATCTAGTAGATGTTTTTATGGGTTAAATCTTTTTAATATTCTTTTCCAACTGTGCAAGGCATAATGTTATATGGGCATCAGATATCTTTTAGGAAAAAACTCCTTTGACTTCAAGATCACAATAAATCCTAACCATTCTTCCTTTCTCTCTTCGTTTGGTAGATTATTAGAGTTTTGTCAAAACAAATCTGGGAGTAAACAGGGTTCCGAATTAATTTATTAATTTAAGCTGCTTTATTGGAAGGTCTTTATTTTCTAGTAGCAAGAACTTCTAGTCACATATGGAAATTTCTGTAGGATCTTTTGTCAATATTACAAATTATCAGGTATAGTTTGTAATATCCTTTAATACAGAAATGGATAATTGTTGGTCCATGGGCTTCATCTAGCATGCTAAATTGATCTATCTCGTCTGCTGAGCATCAGATGAAGCCTTTACTCAGCACTACCTCGTCTCCACTTCCACCCCTGGTCCCTCTTCTTCCAGGGAGATGGAAGTCAGCCAAAGGGCCTCTCATTGACCTTTCGTAGCAACACTGGGTGGATCAGTTCTTCTCTTTTTCTTCCTTTACAAGGAAAAAGGCAGGGCATGGGTGATGTTGGTAGAAGCTGATCCTGTTTGCCTGTCTGCCAGAGTCCCTGACAAAATCTCTCTGTGCTTCAAAATTCCCTTCTAATATACTAACTGTGAAATAACACTTGCAATTTATCTAGAGTATTTCATTCATAACTGGAGAAAACATGCATCAGATGGACCTCTCGGTGTAAGCATTCAGCGTTGTTTTTTTTTTGTGTGTGTGTGTGTGTGTACATGACAATGTCAGCAACCCAAAGGAGCTCTTGATGAAATGGGCAACACATATATTGAATGAATGAATGAACAATCGATCAGAATATTATATGTATTGAACAATTTCTCTTAATGCTACCCAGTACTCAGGGTAGGCATGGAACAGAATTCAGCCTCTAATTCAAATTCAGTTCCCTATCTCAGTTTTAATATCAACTATGTTTAAAAAAAAATCTAAGCCTATAGAAAAGAACTATGTTGCAAAGTAATTAAATTCCTCATCATGTAACTAGGATATCGAACAAATCAGATTTTTAGGACTCAGTGGCAGCAATTTGTACTTTCTGTATTAATTCTAATACTCATATTTATTTTATCCAGTTTTTTTTTCTATTCAAAGATGAGTCCTGAAATGTTCAGGCCCTTCGCCAAAAGAAAAAAAAACTTGAACAAAAATATGAATACAAATTCAATATGCAAAAATGGAGAAACTTTTCTGGTGCTTCTAAAAAAATTACTCCAGTTCTTTAACGTAAAACATAGACTCCTCCAGCTCATGGCTGTTGCAATTTCTCCTCTTAAATCTGAAGATTTCAAGGCAGTATAATAACAACGGAAGGAACCATTCTATTTTCTTATCACCATGTTATAACAGTGAACGTTTGAAAACCAAAAATTACAATACATTTATTATACATATTTTGGTATGATTGCTGTTTTGATTCTTTCCAATATCAAATTAGTGAGAGTTCTTTACGTTACTTGGTTCTTGGTTTTTTATGAAGGAAAAGTTGATATATATAAAAAGGCACTTGCATTTTGCTCAGTGAGATTTGCTTACTACTGTATAAGCATGTGTAATATTCTAGTATTAAGAGCACAATTCTGATTGCGTTTGATGGAGGGATTATGTGCCATCAGGTCAGTGTTAACTCTTAGTGACCACATAAATGGGCTTTCTTCATCAGGACCTGTCCCTTAATAGGTCCTTCAAGTCTTTCTGTTGTGTACTCATTGCCACTTAACTGATTCCATTCCCTTGTGGCTGGTCATTCCCTACTTTTTCCCTTTGTCTTTTTCAGCTTTAGTGCTTCCTCTATACAGCTAGATCTTTTTGTGTGTGTGATAAATTTTTATTGTTTTCACATTTTATAATTCCGTTACATTGATCCATACAGAGTTGTTGAGAGCTACAATATCCATTAAGAAATAAGTAATAATATATTCATAGTTTACTCTGAAAACAAATCTTACATTATTGTGTATAAAAGAAGTTTCTTCTCTAAATCAATCTTGCCTAGTTCTTACTTGTGTTCTAACTGGAAGTGCTGCAAAAAATAACTGACAAATTATCCCTTTAGACCTTTCCCATTAATTTTGAGATCATGAAACCTGCCTATTTTATTTGAGAAATTCCGTTTCTTATTTTTAGGTCCATGTGAAGTTGACCTTAGTCTCATTGTGGACCCAGGAGAGATTCCTGATCATGCATTTAACTTTGAAGATCAGGTAATGGTGAAAAAAAATCCTTGTATTTGCATTTATAAATGCCTTGGTTACTGCATTAGTGAGGGAAGTGATAAACAGGGTTGGAGTTTATTATGAGAGTTTCTGTTCCTCTCTGAATGCCACAATAAGACAGCTTTTCTGAAATCTAATATAACAAATGTGTGTTCATAGTATTAATCAGTGAGCAGAAAGATGAAATAAAATCTTGTAGCCTTATCTGGGAAGAAAGATAGTATACTGAAAGCAGTGGAAGCTTATTCAAGGGACGAGAAGGAGTTTATTTCAAGCTGAAACATTCAACTAAAGCTTAGACTATCATTTTGTCCCCAAACATGGTACCAATGAGAGAATGAGAATGTAAGGTTACTATAGCTGTGTCCTATCTCAGTGTTTCTCAGTCTTGGGAAATTTAAGCTATATGGACTTCAATTCCCAGAATTCCCCAGCCAGCCATGCTGACTGGAATTCTGGCAGTCAAAGTCTACTTTCGTTCATGCCCTAGCTTCATGAAAGAAAGAACTAAATTAATAGGACTTTTTTTAATAATTAAGGACTAAATAATTTTGTCATCATTCTGGAACTTTATGATCATTGGACCTATTGGGGCAAAACTCATTTAACAAATGTCTCACTTAGCAACACAAATTTTGGGCTTAATTGCAGTCGTAAGTTGAGGATTTCCTGTATTTCAGTGGCAAGACTGCAAATATATTTGGGGCACTAGGGTACAACTAGGGTGAGCAACCTAGTTCAACAAGCTCTATTGTGTTAAATAAGTAGGGTCTTTTAACGGGTCATTTGGTCATTTCTTGCAGCTTTGCAATTCGGAGAAAACTAAGAGTATATAAGAAGAGGTAGAAAAAGAATGGAGCTTTATCCTATTTTTGTTCCAGCTTCACTCACTTGTTGCTACTCCATTTACCTTGCCTCCTTCAGTTGTTTAACTCACAGGGCAGTGGGAGCGAATCTTTTTGTCACCGAGTGCCAAAAATGGGAGCAAGCGAGTGTGCGAGTGCACCCGCATGTTGGAAATCAAAAGATCACATGATCTTCCAGTTTCTGGGGTTTCTGCGCACTGGACAGCAAGACCAGCTGTCCAGTGCGCATGCGCCAGCTCTGCCTGGTCTTCCTGTTCCTTTGTGTCGGTGCCATGGGCTGGAGGGCTGGGGCTGTGCAAAAAGCTCGGGAGGGAGGGAGAGAAGGCCTGGCCTGCATGTCCTGGGTGGCAGCTCTGCTGGGAAGACAATTTTCTGGTTTCTGACACACATGCGCATTAGCCAGCTAGCCTTTGCGCATGCATGCCCACCAGAAACCATAAGACCAGATGGCCAGTACATGTATGCGCTCCAGAAACCGGAAGATCATCTTCCCAGCACCCACATGCGCACTGGGCAGCTTCTCTTCTGGGTTTTGGCACATAAAGACCAACTGCCCAGAGCGCCCAAACCCAGAAGAGCAATGGGCGACAGATCTGCGTTCCCAGAGAGATGGCTCCGAGTGCAACTTCTGGCACTCATGACATAAGTTCGCCACTGCTGTCATAGGGAATTCAGCCATCAGCTGAAAAGGGGTTGCTAATTTTAAGGAATTCAGAGCACAATGTCTGATAGGACACAGGGTGCATGTTGCTTTCTATTTAATGTGTTTTAGATTTGCTGTATGAAATTGCATCATAATACTCTAAGTAAAAATGACCATTTTTAGAGTCAAGGACTGCAAACATATTAACACTTATCATGCTGCAAAGAAAAAAAAAACATATTCCTTATGTCTTAAAAGAAAGAGATTCACTGCAAATACAGTATGTAATGTTATTTCTTGGCAATGCTTTTTAGACATAGTGATTAACTTTCCCCCAAAGAATGTAATCTCTTCATCCAAGGCATACATTTTGTGATTTGTTAAAACTTTAAAACAAGCTTTAAAATAAAAGCAAGCTATTGTAATAGTCTGCTTTAGGATGCAGTTCAGAATTATAAATTATACCGCGTTAACCAAATGCTGTTTCATTTTGTTTTATAAATGGCTACCCAAAAGCTGAGTAATTGATGGCTTAAATGAGAATGGGGTACTCTGAAATGTTAAACTTCTTTTCTGATAATCTAACTAAATCGTTCTTCTTTCTCAATTCATCCTCCATTCAGGGGATAAAAGTATGGATTCCTATTTTGGCATAGATTATTAAAAGACATCTTCTAGAGAAAAGGTTTATTTTCATCATTAAAAAAAAACACAGGGTTAAGAATACAGTGGAACCTTGGATTGCGAACATTTCAGTTCACAACCAATTCAGGTTCCAACCTGAAAATCCAGCCAAGTTTTGGATCGGTTTCCGATCCAAAACTCAGCTTGCGAACAAAAAAATGGCACAGAAAGCTTGCCTTCTGTACATGCGCAGAAGCATCGCTTCAGGGTGCAAACACTTCAGGTTGTGAATGCAATCCCAGAATGGATTGCATTTGCAACCCAAGATTCCACTGTATTTCCTTTTTCATCCTAGCTGAATTCTTCCATACATTCAGGATAAGGATGAGCATTTTGTCATAGGTAGCCTGTAGATATTACGGAAATTGTTTGTTCTTGGATTAAAAAAAAAAAAAAACCAAACAAATACCTCTTTATTCAGCAAAGACCTTACAATAGTATACTCCTCTCTTCTTATGATCTTAAATTTCACATTTTGAGAAGGAAATCATGAGAGAGAGAGCTTACCTATTGATCCATTATAGGAGCAAAATTGTTATATTGCTGTCAGCATGGCAACATGGTGGTGGACATAGTTTTCAGTGATTTTGATGGTGGTATTTTTCTACTTAATATAGTAAATTGTTGAGTTTTGATCCATTTTGTCAGTTACAAATTAGTTACTGTATTAGATGAAGCAGAAAATACTCAGCTTTGATATTGCACTGTCATCTTTTTACACAGCTGCAACTTATAAAGCGGAAAAGAATAGGTTCTCACAGGTTTTTTTTAACATAGACGTCCAAAAGGTGCTTTTTCAACAGGCAAATGGACTTTCCTGGGTTTTTTTTAAAAAAGAGATTTCACAAGCAGCTTTTTCAGCTCTGACTGGATGGTGGGGAATTGAAGGATTTATATTCCTTGCAAACAGCTAGTCATTTGCATTCTTTTAGAGAGTCATTGAGGCCACTTGGAGGTTTATCTGTGTCATCAGGGTCACCTGAATAGTGCAAATGGAGCTTTCTTGGAACTGCTGAAAGGACTGTGTTGTAGACTAGAGATAGATGTCTCATCCCTCCTCCTCTGTTGAGACAGGGCTGTTCAATTTTGACATAGATGACCTTTTTGATCCCCCTTTCAAATCAGTGGCCCTCTCTGTCCAAAATGTGGACTTTGTTGTCTTCAGAAGAGTGGCCTTTGTCTTTTAAATGCAGGTAGACTGCCGAATCTTGTCCCGATGGGTTTGTTCTCTTTGTTGTGCCATGTGTTTATGAAAGGGTTGTTTGTTTCCCCAATGTACAGATCTGCACATGGCTCACTGCATTGTTCTGCCTATGCCACGTTGCTCAGTTTGTGTCTGGGTGCTTTATCCTTGGGGTGGACAAGCTTCTGCCTTAGTGTATTATAGGATTTGAAATGTGCACATATGTTGTGTTGGCTGAAGATCCTCCTGAGCTATTAAAAGATATTAAAATATCTTTAATTAACATATTTAAAATATATTTAACGTAGACTTCAGAGAGCAAAATTGCCTGTTATAATTTTTTTAAATAGACTCATTTGGAAAGCTACCAAAATTGCTCGGAGATCCATAGATTTAGAGAACAAATTGGCACCTGCACTGAGATGCTTTTGCTTTTCGTATGTCTGTTTCTTTGAACCAGCAAAGAATTTATATACTGATTGACTGAAAGCACAATACTATGAAATTGGAAAATAACAAAATGGAAATAGCCATTGTAAATTGAAACACACATTCTCTGTGTGTCAAAGCCAATCTCAGCATTGACCTCTGCACAATTCAGCTAAGCCAAAAGACAGGGGAAAAAATGCTTTTTAAGGGCCAAAAAAGTAATCTTAAAAATACACCTTTGATACCTGAAAATATGGGACTGTGGCAGAACTCTTATGCTTCACTGAATAATGTTTTTATTGCCCATGCAGTCTTCAAACTGTAAATTGGCCCAAGCATTTCTTTGCTGAGAATATCAAATAAAGAAAAAGATGAGTATCTAGATATAGACAGGTCATGTGTAGCTGGAAGGAAATAAAGTGCCTGTCAGAAAGATGGGGCCAAGAGGGTTAGTTTCCAGGCAACCATGTACAACTAAGGAGTTGACAGCTGGCAAATATTTTGCAGAACTCTTTGATGGTTCTCCGATGCTGGAAGTATCCATGTGTTAAGCCTGCACTGTAATATTCAAGCAGTGGTTCTTAACTTTGAGTGTAGACCATTAATTTTGGTTGCTGATCACGTATCATATCTTGACGCCTCTTGTAATTTTTCCAAATTAAAACTGATTGAAGAATGTATATCTCTTGTAACCACGTTCCTGAAGAATGAGAACCACAAAGTAAGTTTTTCCAGAGGTTTATAATATGTGGATGGTAAAAAAGACCAGTGTTGGATGACATGCCAGACTTCTCTGTGCTGGATTTCTTTACACTGTAAAGTTGGCCAATCACTTTTGTATTATTTAGTGTTGTAATCCATTAATTTATAATTATGATAAAGATGGAGCTCTGTGAATCTCCTCAGCAGGATTATTGCCAGTAGTCATATACTTCTCACACGTGTGTCAAACTTGATTTCATTGAGGGCCACGTCAGGGTTCTGTTTGACCTCAGGGAGGCCAGGGCGGCATGACCAGTGTGGGTATGGTCAGCTCAACATCACTCATGTCAGGCTGTCTGGGGCAGCCCAAACACTCTGCCAGTAAAAAGGGAGCTCCGGAGGGCCATTCCATTTTTACTAGCAGAGACACCGTGGGCCAGTCCTTCACTGTTTCCAGGGCAGCCCCATGGGCCAGGTCTAAACACCCCGTGGACCAGATCCAGCCCATGGGCCTTGAGTTTAACACCCCTGCACTATACTTTCTAGATTTCACTGATTTCAAAGGAAAGGTTAAAGTTCCAGGTACGGGGAGATAAACACAGGTCAGTGATATAAATAAAGAGGAACTTCTTGGTGGGAGTACCTGATATATGTAATGCTCTCTTGAAGTAGGTTCTTTTGGTGCCACCTTATTACCTAATTGCCATAAGGCAAAGTCTGGATTTTAATATTTTCTATTGTTTTAAGTCTATACTTTTTATTAAGGATTTTGATTACAGTAGTAAAAACTAATACAAATTAAAGTTAAAAAAGAATAGTAAGAAATAATATAAAGTGCTAGAAAAAATAAAGAAAAATGTAGTATGATAAGGAAAAAGAAAAGCTAGGAATGTTGCACCCTATCTCTGTAAAACTGGGAATTTCAAGATGATCTAGATACTAGAGCAAAGCAAAAAAAGATCTGTTATATGTGCTGTTTCCACTTTCACTACATTGATTTTGCCCTAGGAATGCTATCAAGTAAGAGAATAATTAACTGTTTAATTTTAAGAATTAACAGTTCTGTGTATTGTTATAATATCAAATTCCGATCACACTTGGCCAATAAAGAATTCTATTCTATTCTAATAATATTTCACACAGTATGCTGAAAGACAATGGATGGATTTGTACGTGATTTGGTTAATTATGGCTCATTGAATAAACCATGGTTGTCTAGAATTACATATGACAGCCATAAGCCATAATTTACTGGTCACAAGATGTGTGTTTATGGATCAGGTTAAACCAAAATCAAAGAAATTTCATTTATTGTTCAGCACAGTCTGCAAATCAAGTGATAAAGGGCTCAAAGTCATATTTTTAATTATAATTGAATGACTTCTAGGTTACTCATTTTAAATCTTTCTGGAGACTACACCTTTATATGCTGTTTTTTCAGTAAAAATAAAAAGAGCTAACACATGGGGGAGGGCCACCTGTGCTGAAGATAAGATGTTCCCTCAGTCTGGTGCTTGTTAGATCCATGGGACTACAACATATATCTTCTCCCAATCAGTATGGCCATCATAATCATCAAGTTATCTGGAATGAACAAGATTGGAGAAGCATAGAATAGAACATTTCATTCTTATGTGTTGACGTGATTTCTTCCATTCAAGAATAATCATTTGTTCTCATAGAAATTGTAAGTGTTGAATTATTAAAATGAGTCATAGGTTACTAGGGAAGAAGTCAGTAAATAACTAAAACTGTGAAAACGAAGGAAATGATGCACTTCCACAAAGACTTTTACATTTTTGCCAGAAGATGTATATTGTTGCTATTTCTCCTTAGCAATACAGACTCAAAGGAACAATTACTGCATTGTCTGTTCCATGAAATATGAACAATTTTGGATAGAAATCGAATACCTATCGATTATATATCAATACTATGATATAACCATGGTTGTATCAATGCCATAATATTTAGCAAAAATAAGATGAAGCAATAAGTAACATTTCTCTTGCTATATAAAAGCTAAGATTCTGGGTATTATTGATTTAAAAGACACCCCACACAAGTTGGCTAATATGACATTATAAAGATCCTTATAATTTAAAGATGTAAATAGTTTTTTTTCAAGATACATCAAAATCTTAGAACTTACAAAATCTAGGACAGGGGTGTCAAACTCAATTTCACTGCGGGCTGCATCAGGGTTGTTTGACGTTGGGGAGCCGGGGGCCGTGGTCAACGTGAGGTCACTTGTGGTGGAGGTGCTTGTGGTGGCCCAAGTGCTCTGACAGTAAAAACAGGCTCCCACACTCCATTTTTGGCTCTGACGGCCTCCTGCAGCCCTCTGCCAGCAAAAACAGAGCTCTGTTTTTGCTGGCAGAAGCAGCATGGGCCGGTCCCTTTCTATTATTAGGGTGGCCCTGCAGGCCAGATCTAAGCACCCCGCAGGCCGAATCCGGCCCCCAGGCCTTGAGTTTGACACCCCTGCTCTAGGAAGAATTGTGGATTAATTTTTTGACACCCCTCACCAGAGATGTCCTTGCTATGAAATGCTCAGTCTTTCGGTTGTAATTTTAATAGTTATAGGCATGTGAGCTCCTGACTACTAGGAGTTTATATGGACTAGTCATGTAGAGAAAGATATCTAGATTTCAAAACTGAAGTCTTTAATTTTTTTACTATGTAAATATTGATGAACAGATAACCATTTTGGATAGAAAGCAGATATCGGGACAATTACTCATAACAGTATAGATAAAAATATACCATAGGAACGTGCAAAATACTCCTTGTCTTAGAATGTTAAAAGATGTTTAACATTTTTTTTTCATCTAGGAACAATCTGTTCATCTTAAGTTACCATGGGAACTGGTGTATTCAAGAGCTTAAAAAATAGTTTCAGTTGCAAAAAGCCCTATCTTGCTTAGGGGAAAAGGCTGGTTTTAATATTATTTAAAATACTATTTTGGGAACTAGTACTGGTATTAGTGTTTTCTTTTTTTCGTAGAGTCTAATTGCATAAAAAAAATTCCCATTGGAGAATTCAGTAGTAAGTAGTTATCATTTGGATTAAGATACTTCTCATTTGCAACGAGAAAACAGCGAGAGACATAACTTTGGTAGAGGCATTTGGAGCTCTATTTATATAGAGATGTTATTACTTAACCAAATCTGTCTGTCTAGGTCTAAGATGACATTGGCGCAGTACTGTGTTGATGTTTTGATGCTAGGCAAGATCACATAATTCAATGGGTTGCAAACTTTGTGCTCCTAGGAACTGGGATAATGAATGAATTTCTGTCATGCCATCCTCCCTCCCAGTAAAATTGGCTGATATACTGGTGCTACATTCAAAGCCACCAGTTTCATGACATTGGTACATGTAAGATGACTCCTTACCCCAGCGGGAAATTTTATGGAACAAAACTACAGAAACGGTTTGTTTCCATTAATGAAAACAATTTGTTGCCTTATTCACCTTCATAAATTGTAAGCCTCAAGTTGCCAGTCCAGTCCTGGAGCTATTTATTCAGGAATATTAAACAGGCAATATATTTACAGAATCCAAACTAAAAAAAAAAGGGTGAGGTTTCCAACACCCCATCTGCTGCTTCTGTGAAGTTCATGTAGTTCAAATGAGAAAATGAAAATTTTGCTGCTTGAGAACAGAGCTGGAAGAAAATCAGCTTGGCTGTCAATCAGGGATGCTAATGTGCCAAATTGGCACCAAATCAAGAATAATCCAGCATGGATGGGCAAAAGTGTTTACTCAGACATAGAAATATGTATTTTCATAAGAAGCACATTAAATGTATGCAAAGAACAATGATACTAATCAAAGAAATGCTATTAAAATCATTGGTAACTAATTAAGGATGACGCTGGAGTTGATGAAGAAAAACCCATATTCATGATATGTGGTAGTCCTCAACATATAATTATTCATTTAGAGACTACCCAGAGTTACAGTGGCACTGAAAAAGGTGACTTATGACCATTTTTCACAATTATGAAAGCAGCATCTTCTTGGTTGCAGCATCCTCTTGGTCATGTGATCAAAATTTGGTCACTTGGCAACTGACCTGTATTTATGACAGTTGCAGGATCCTGGGATCACGTGATCATTTTTTGCGACTTTCTGACAAGCAAGGTCAATTCACTTAACGGTTGGGTTGCTAACAACTGCAATGATTCACTCAACAACTGTGGCAAGAAAAGTCATAAAATGAGGCAAAACTCATTTAACAACTGTATTGCTTAGCAACTGCAGTTTGGACTGAATTGCAATCATAAGTTGAGGACTATGTATACTTAGATAGTGGTGGCATCTTCCCTTACCAACACACCCCTTCCAGTGGTGGGATTCAAATAATCTCACCACCTGTTTGCTAAATATAAGAGTGGGCACGGGGGCGTGCCTGGCTTCTGCACATGTGCACTTGTGTATCTTTTGAAGCCCAGGGAAAATGCTGTTCCCATCTATTTCTGCTCTCTGGAGCAGAGTGGAAGCTGTTTCTCTGGGCCCCACAGCCTTCACGGAGCCCAGAGAAAGAGCCTCTGCTGCTCTGGAGAGCAGACATAGATGGGAACAGCATGTTCCCTGGGCTTCAAAAGCCGGAGCTTAGCTGATTCGCACAGCTACTAGTTCTGCAGCGTGAATCATCTGAGCTTAAAAAAAGGAAACAGGACTCTGTGTTACGAATTGTCACCAGTTGGGTGTTGCGGGGTTGGCCGGCTAAGGGGGAAGGGGAGTTCAG
>JANHFR010004144.1:164647-176740 GCA_032468015.1 Mimophis mahfalensis
AGCACTGTACATTTATTGTAGAAATTTTCAAAATGAAATTAATCATGTAAAATATATTGATTCGAGAAAAAATGATTGAGCCAGTCATTCAGTTAAGTTTATGAAATTAGAACCTTTTCATGTTTGATGACTAGTATGTGTATTTGAACCCTGCAAATTAGCTATTCCCAAAATATGAATTGTGTAGACTTAATAGAAAGGTTGTACTGTTTACAAACCTGCAGTTCATTCTTTCAAGATGGTTCACTGTTCAATCCAAATTCCTGAAAACTTTTTTTTCTGTTCCTTGAATTTTTCCAATAATTACCTTTTTAGCTATAGAATAAACCAGTGTTAATGTCTATGCGGACATTTATTTTGTATGAGATTTTGCACACTACGTATATCCAAATGCATGTAGTTTCCACCTTTCTGGTCTGTACTTGTTTAATGAAGGTCTGAATTTAATCTAATCAACCGACTCTTCCTCAGTCTTTATTTGCTGAAACTAATGAATGCTTTTTTGTTCAGAACCGTTTGAGCAGATTCAGCCATTTGTATATTCTTTTGATACAAAATTCCTGATTGTTGTTGGGTTTTGAAGACTGAGGTAGTTTATTCCTAATAAGTTTACTTTGTTTTCCAGGAAGAAGAAGTTGATGTGAAACCTGCTGCAAAATGTGAAGCTCCATTCACACACAAAGTTGACATGAAAGCTCGATTTGAACAAATGGCAAAAGCAAGAGAAGAGGAAGAACAGAGGAGAATTGAAGAACAAAAGCTGCTACGTATGCAATTTGAACAGAAAGAAATAGATGCAGCATTACAAAAGGTATTAGCATCTACTGGATCCCCATAACATACAAGTTTTATTGTAAGCCAATAGGAATCCTTATTTGCAATGGATATGTTCATGTGGACAAATATTTTATTGCCTATTTATTCTACTTTTGACATTTCTGTAGTGGCCACATTAGAGCATTCACTGATCAAACCTCCCTTGCCTCAAATAAATGACATTCACACGTGAAAAAAGTAACCTAATGAAACTGCTATTCTTCTATGCTATAATCCAGTTTTAATTCTTTCCTTATTCTTAAAAAGCTTAGAGATGCTCAGAGTTCTCCCTGGCATATTTTATTCTCATTACCCTGGATGATAACTGCCTGTTTGTGTCAGTGTTAGGTAGATATTATTCATATCTATCATTTTGCTGTAAATTGATTTCCAGCATTTTATGCTGATCCTTTTTAATTTAGGGAAACAGCTGAAAATGATCTAATTAACTCTGGTAACCCATACCTTTTGAAATCCAATTATCAATATTAGTTTCTATTTTTTCACAACTTGTGTTAAAATATTGACATCTGTTTAAATGCAGAAAAAAGAGGAAGACGAAGATGAGGAAGGGGGTATTGTTAATGGCTCAGTGTATGAAGATGAAGAACAGCAAGCCCGTTCTGGTGCTCCATGGTTCAAAAAGCCTCTTAAAAATGTATCTGTTGTGGACAGTGAACCAGTACGGTTTACTGTTAAAATAACTGGTGAACCCAAGCCAGAAGTTACATGGTGGTTTGAAGGGGAAATGTTGCAAGACTGTGAGGATTACCAATACATTGAAAGAGGAGAAACATACTGCCTTTACTTACCAGAGACCTTCCCGGAAGATGAAGGAGAATATATGTGTAAAGCGGTAAACACTAGAGGAACAGCTGCTAGCACCTGTATTCTCACTATTGAAAGTAAGAGATAGCATTTCACAGGTTATCAAGTCTTCAGTTCTTGTTCTCTGTTGCTTCTCTTAACTCCTCTTTCTTCTCTTCTCTCCCTTAGCTGATGACTATTAAATATCCTACCATTTCTGGAGCCTTCCTTACCTTCATTCACTACATCTATCTTTTTCTCCTGTGGTGGGGCCAAGAAGTTGTCTATCATTCCTCAAGTAGAATACTTTTCAGACTGAAATTCGGGCAATAAACGTTTGGTTCATTTAACATATAGCGGTGCAATCTACAAATGGTGGCTGTTTATTCATGCTACTGTACTGGTCCATGTGATGATGTTCCATAAGGCAAATCAAACTGCATGAAACTGCTTGCCATGTGGTTCTAGAACCTTTCATTACACCAACATAAAATATGTGGTCAACCAAAGCACTCTTGAATGCACTAAATGAGAAGAATAATTGACCAGAAAATCTCAATTCTATTGTTTGTAACTTTTAATTTTATGCCAAAACAAAATGGCAAGTTTGTAACTTTTAATCTTTTAGCCAAGACCAATTCATTCTACACGATCAGGGCAACTTGGGGGGAAAAAAGTATGTCCTTTGTTACGCTATTACAGGGGTCGGGAACCTTTTTCTCTCAGAGAGCCATATTTTAAAATGTAAGTCCATGAGAGCCAAACAATATGGTGCTTTCACGGTGGCGGCAGTGCTTTTGTAGTGGCGCGGCGCTTTCCCGGCCTGCCCGTCCACCCGAGAGCCAGATGCAGCCCTCAAGAGCCACATCTGGCTCCCGAGCCATAGGTTCCCTACCCCTGCGCTATTAGCTAAAAGGTAACATAGTGTTTAAGTTACAATTTGCTTAACATTTTTCTTTTAAAATGTATGAACAAAATAAAACCAAGACTATTAATGACCTAAAACCAAATTTATACTATTAAATTATGCATTCAGCTGTAAATTAAGTTCTTTAAAATTTTCTTTTTATATGGTATTAGATGGTAGATTTCAACTCAGTATTCCAGACAAGATGCTGGGCAAATCTACATCATATTCAATTTGTTGGCATAATAGTGGGTGGCTTTTCAATTTGCATCTCATTTTTATAAAACTTAATAACAAATCATCTCGCTATTTCCAAACTAAATAACACATATTATTAATACAGTTATATATCTGGAACAGATAATAGATTTGAGGGGTGTGTGCTAAATGAAAAGTAGTTACCGTAACTAAATTCCATCACTTATTAAAATATGCACTGGAACTTCACATACATTTGCAAATCTTCCAGTTGGTTTGGGCTTGTATTTTAGTTGGCAGAGCAAGTCAGAATAATTTTTATGCAGGAGATTTTTTTCTTAAGTATGTACCAAATTACTTATTCTGTATTCAATGGAAGAGTAATAAATATGTTCTGTTCCTAAAGTTGAATGTTCTCTTCTTTATCACTCATCTTTTATGGGTTTTTGGATGTACAGATATTTTTAAAAAAACAATCCATTCAAAAATTAAATAATGCAAAGGACAAATTTTCATCCATTAGTTTACATTTATTGAGAATTCATACAAAACAGTACAATTAATGTATTTTCATGAGTACATACATTGTCAATAGGCAAGCTCAACACAACATACTGTAAAGCATTGGATTTACCTCGCGTCCAAGCTGCATCTGCCTAAGATACTTCCCATCACAGTAGCCTTTAAAAGACAGTCTTCTTTTTTAACACGGGTAGTTTCTGCAGAGAACACTATTCTCAGGACGAAAATGCCTTTCATGCATATTAAGATAAAGTTGCATAAATGTAAGAGTTTGATAGGGTACTACAAATAGAAAAATGGATCTATTGTACATATTCTGTAGGACCCAATGTTTTACTTTATAAAAATCCTAATACACAAAGAAAAATGTAAAATTCTACCCTCAAACTTATGAAATGTATCCCAATTGACAGTATTTTTAGAAGAAAGGATTAGTGAATGATACAGCCTACCTATCAAGATCACTGAGGTGTAATTTACAAAACTCTAGTTAAAGCTTGTTTTTTAACTAGCAAATATCCTATACAGAACACATACCAACAGATAATCTAAAGACATTAGCTGAAATTAAGATATTCCTCTATTTTAAAACATTCATTACTTTCATTTAATCCTGGGATTCAATTAGAATTTAGAATTTTTTTTCCTGCTATAACACACAAACTGCACAAGGAAAAACTATCTATGGATTCGGCTCAAAGGTTCCATATTGAGAGTAGAACACTTCAACCTTATCTTTCTGAAAGAAATCGGACAAACCAAAAATAAAAGCTATAGTACAAGAAGATGCCTATAGGTCCACCGAAACAAAAAATATTAACACAGATCTTCACCTCCTACGTCAACAACTTTTTCCCTGTTACATCTCCTGACTTAAATTTCAATTTATGCTGTTTGTGAAAAATGAATAGGAAAATACAAGTTTTTTTTATAATGGTGAAACAAAATTCAACCAAGATGAAGCTCTTCAGCATGTAGCTAGCTTTCATATAAAAATTAATCTGACATATCAAAGTATATCCCCCCCTAAAATAAAATAAAGTGGCTTGAGGGAATTCAAGTACAACTACTGATTTAGTTCTAAATGCAAGACATATCCGTGCTTGACTATTTAGCAAAGTGTAAACTGATAAATAATTTTTATAATCACCACATAACAAGTTATGGAACATTTACGGTCAAGCAAATAGCACTTTAAAGAATGAGAAGCGATAAAAACAGGCAAATTATACCCTACACCATTAAGTATGGGATACATTTAAAATCGGTATTGTTTTTGCCAATTTTACCTTCTACATGGAGCCCTTCTATGGTCCATGCTCATCGGCTCACCAGGGCCATACACTCAAAGGAATCCTCTTTATTGGAAGTAACTATCTCAGGACCTGATTTTATGAGCTATGATTTGGTGCTTGCAGCATCTTCAGCACTGTGTGTGAAAATGAAGGCAGGGTTTTTGAATATTTTCCTTTCATGCACAGAAAAGCAGGACTTTCGATAAAATCAAAACATTTTATTAAGTGACAAACAAAAACTGATGGTACTGCCTTAAAATTGTCTATTTAAACTGAAAATTAAGCTACCTAGGTAAGTCACATACAAAACATTTTAAAACTAGCAAAAATATACAGCAATTCAGCTGAAATAGCAAAGTAGGAAGGAAATTGCTATAAAAAGAAAAGATCTGCCAAACTTGTTAACATATCACTGGCACAATATTTTTTAGAACTATTAATTCTGCAAAAGTAAAATCTCACTTCTTTTCTTTCTGCATGAAATAATCAAGCTATATTAATTTATGGTTTATGGTGTATCATCTTAAGGTTGAGAGAAACATACAGTATATTCGAATACGTAGTATTTGGGTATAACATCCACATTATAGAAGCATTTGTGAAGGCTGTTGAAAGTTCTGACCAATATTTCCTGTATCTTAAAAAAATATTTTATATTCATTTGTAACAACTATTGAGGGAAAATAGTAAAAGTGACTTACTCAAAAATTATTGCAGCAATCCACTTATCTTTAAAAAAAATAAAGATACACATTTACCCAGAAATGTAAATAATTGTTTCAGAATTCTCATTGGAATGAAACCATGAATAGCAGAATACATTTGGGAAAAGATATTGGCAGATTGCTTTTGAATACACAAGCACAAAAAAATTCTCACAGGGACAACATTGATAAAACTGAAATATGTATTTATACACTTCCTTAGGTTGTGCTTACCTGTGCTTTTTGCAGCAGAACCTAAGGTGGAAGATCTGGGAAGGCACTGTGAAGTATAAATAATTGCACTGTTTGCAATTAATAAAGATTTTATACTTTAAATGAATCAAAATCAACAGCCTCCATTTGGTGAATGATAAAGAATCAGGTGAATGTTTGTTCTGTTTAGTTAATAACTACACCATTTTCCAATAAGCTACAGACTTAACATGCAAAATATTTAAGAGACTTCATAGCCTACTTCTCTATATATTTAACTTCTAGTAGTCTTTTCAAAATGTATATCCTAAACTAAACTGGGATAAAAAAAATCCCTCCTGATTCTACAGTAGAGCAAATGCATTTCTAATTATTTTTGCAATAATACTACTTCATTTTAGACCACATTCAGTTCTTCTCTTGCAGCCACTCTAAGTGAACACTCCAAAACAACAAAATGATTTTCTAAAGATAAGGCTAATAAAGATTTAGAAAAATAGCATATAGCTGCATCACTAAATATATGCAGACAACTGAAGACAAAAACAACTTCCTCCTGACAAGCATTTTTAAATGTTAACAATTTATAAGTTGATATCTGAATATATCTGAAACCCTAATGAACAATGTTAGTTCATTGATGAATTCTTTAGCTAAAGCTAAATATCTCAAAATACTTACCCATACACACACATATTTATCTGATTAAACAACCAATTGTAATTTTCTAAAATATCAGCACTGTATTTTATTCCAACATAATATTCACACAGGTATAGCATTTGCATTATGTGGAACACTGACAAAAAGATACTGTTGCAGTTCATCATTTTGTCACTCTGATGTACTTACAGTGCAATGCTCCTTGAAGGAACAATCAAGGATGATACACAGCACAGTCCTCCTCACCCCTACAGAGCTAGTTCTATACTGGCTGGATCAAACCTGCACTTCAACAGACAATGGCAAGACAAACTGTATTGCATGTAATCTAATATATGCAAAAAAGCAAACAGTGGATTTTAACAGAACACCAATTTTCAATTAGAATTATTAAAAGTAAAACGTATGACAGAGACTTTTCAAACATAACTTAAAAACTAGTCTTTCAACATTTAAAAACAGACCTTATCTGAAAAAACCTTTTTTTCATTAAGCATTCCAAGGCTCAAACAGCATGTTTCTACAACAAATGCAGTTTTATAACTAAAAAGCATAATCATCCTTACTACACTGAATTCTATAGCAAAGTGCTGCAAACCAACCGCTTAGCACATTTTGTTTTTCTAGATAACTGACTTTAATAATGTGTCTGGAAAATATACTAAAGAATTAAATCATACATAAAACAAATGTTAACTATAGCAGCTATACGGGTCTGGGACAGTGGTCATGAATAAAAAAGAAATTTCAACTGTTAATGCAGAAGTATGTCAAGAAATACCTTCACATACATGCAATTTTTACACAAGCAGAGAGAGAGGAAGATATCAGAATGCTAAATAGTAACATACAATCACAAAAGAGATCCCTCTAAACCTATTCTGGGGAAATACCAACATCAAGCCTGAACTTAAAAGAGAGGGGAAAAGTCTTTGTGTACATGTACAGAATTACTAAAAAAAAAAAAAAATCATTGAATTCTCTTGAGTACCCACATATCCAACTTACCAACACAGGAGGTTTCATATTATTTATTGCAAAGCACAAAACAAGCATTTAAAAGTGATCAAGTATACATTGAAAAAGTACATTTATATCACAAAGCATTGACCACATAATAGTTGCAAATACATTTGCTGGAATGTGTACATCTACACTAATGTACTAAAAACAAACCAATTTCCATTTCTACACAGAAATATTACCTCCTATCAGTTGTGATAGATATTTTGTACATTTCAAAAAAACACTATTTTTAAACCAAACAAAATTATGATCTTCATCAAGGCGTCTGCATCCATACATTTAACAAAGGTTTTTTTCCCCCACATAATGAAGCAAATACTGTATTGTCCACTTCTTATTATTGGCCCTGTGCGAAGAAATACATAAGAAATACACAAAAAGTTAAAGAAAATATATTTTAAAAAATTGCGCTAACTCAGGAGTGAAGCCTTTAAGAAAGAAAATTTGGTTAATGCAATGGTGGTGGCTTCCTGCATGGCTTTCAAAAACCCTGAGGAGAAATTTTTAGATCACAAACACTGAATGTATGCAAAGACAAACACAGATCTCCAGTTAAAAGAGCATTAATTCATTTGCAGTTATGTTTTATCAGGAAAAATGCATACTTCAGAAAGATATCTATGTGGGAGACATGCAAAAACAAACAAAATTCCACCCCACAAAAATTGAAAGTAGTATCTCACTAAAATATTAGCTAAATAATTAAAGATTGTTTTACCTGTGGTGCTGGAGGATGTTGTGGCATTCCTTGTGGACTTGTCTGGGCATAATAAGCTGCCTGCTGTCGGTAGTACTCAGCCCATGCTGCACTGTAATCTGGCTGACCTGTCGGTGGGGCTCCAGTTGGAGCTGGAACAGCTTGACCTAGAACAAATGTAGATTACACAACTCTGGTGCCATAAAAGGGGCAGAAGGAAGCTCAAAATAATCTCATTTCTAACGAACATTACCTTGCTTCTTGTAATATTCCTCCCAAGCCTTTGAATAATCTTGTGGCTGCCCTTGTTGACCTGCAAAACCCCCCACATTTTAATGTAAACACAGCTCCCATGTATACCACAATTACAGTCAAGAATACAATGGAAGAGTTCTTTGTTGTTTTGTTTTGATGTACAGTGAAAATCAGAAAATATTAAAATTTAATATTTTAGTTTTTGTTCTAGAGTTCTTAATAGATTTAAAATTTATTGAGTTCAATTTTTATACAGTAGTCTGTTGTATGCTATGTATGTGTTTGCTGAACATAGGTATGTGATAGGCCAGGGGTCTGCAAACTTAAACACTCAAAGAGCCATTTGGACCTGTTTCCCACAGAAAACACCTGGAGCCAATAATTTAACAATCAGTATGACTGGGTGGGCGTGGCCAACTCACATCACTTATTCCCACCCAGTTGCCTCCTGCTCTGGAATATGGAGTCTCCATCCTACACCATACCCTTACCTTCTCAGGCCAGGCACGAGTGACGGGGAGGGGAGGGCATGGCATGGCATGGCAGGGCAAGGGCCAGTCAGTGGTGGGATCAGCCAACAGGGAGCCATAGCAGAGGGCCGAAAGAACTGCATGTGGCTTCAGAGCCACAGTTTGCAGACCCCTGTGATAAGCCAATAATTCATTTAAACCAGCTTGGATAATTCAACCTACTTTTGCTAGTTTGAAAACTCATAGAAATGTATCCTATATCGCAAGTGTGTAGAAAAACTATTCTCATTATATGGTTTATAATATATGGTGTGTGTGTATGGGCGAGTTAAGTTCATTAAGTGAACTTGCCCTGAAATCTGTATCTCTCTTCCCTCTATATATGAAAACATCTTCCAATATTAAAAAGTTTTTGATCAAAAGATGCTTAATACTTAGGTAGACTTTTATTTTTCAGGACTAGCATGTAGTAAAAGAATGCAGAATAGCAAAAATCCTTCAGCAACCATAAAGCTGCTTTTAAATCAACTTATTACTGATTAATCTTATTTTTAATTAAATATTTAAAATAGTTTTTCAACTATATTTAATGTTTAATATAAACAATATCAATTCTCACTCACATGCCAAATTGCTGTGCATTTATTTTCAGAATAAATTTTGTGAAGAATATTAATTAACATGCTAAGATAATGTCCAAAACTCATATAGGTACCTTAATATGAATACATTATTTAGTTCTATGGCTTCAGTTTTGCCATTATTAATTCATTCTGGTTCTTCGGACTATATATAAATTGGTATCTAAAACCAATTTAGGCAGCATGCTTAACATTAAAAGGGCATAATATCTGACGATCATGAATTTTCCTACCCTACCTACTTAAATTTAGCATGAAGAGAATTGTTCTATATGTGTACAATGCTTCAAAACTAAGACAATTCATATTGGGAACACAGTCTCAGTGAGAAAAATGAAGGGCACCAAAAGAAAAATGAATATCACAATATTTTCTAATCCTGTTAATTCCAATTCTGAAACTATCAAAACTAGTTACAAGCAATGTTTTATTGGGATAGACATATTAATTGTACCTAGATTACATTCATATACTTAACATGTAGATGTCACCCCTATGACAATTGTCTATAATATTGTATAATGTTGTCAAAATAGTTCGCCAACTACCAATCTCATTGGAGAAAGGATAAAAATACTAAACTAAAAAATTAACTCTTATTTATAAAAATAAAAAGTATAACATGCTAATTTGAACCTTAAATAATTAGTATTTAATATTCAGTTACAAAGTTAGAAGGAATTTAGAAGATATATAATATACGATTAAGTGCTTCAAAAAAATTAACCAGTGCCAAATATTAGAAAAGTTAATATGGTAAATGGAAATATATACAGCATTTAGTACAGAATATAGAAAATGGATCTAATTCTCATCTGATTTACATCCTTAATTATCAAAATCAGGAGTGGTTATATTTTCTTATTGTGCTGTAAAAGTAATTTACACTTAAAATCTCTTGCATATATTAAAAAGGAAATTAGACAGACAACACTGGCAATTAATATTCTGATAGTGAATATTAAGATTATACCCTCTTAATATTCACTATCAGAATATTAATTGCCAAAGTGTTGTCAATCTAATTTCCTTTTTAACAAACACCAGACTAGAACCAGTTACTGAGAGAATCTCGTTTCAAATTAGGCTTTTCATTGATGGCACTGGATGCAAATAGAAACACACATATGTGGCTTCCAACAAAATAAAACTAGAACACATGTATTCACCTAGCTATCAAAAAGAAATACACGTATTTCATATCCACTACTTCCATATTAAATGTAGAGTTTCACAACAGAACATGAAACTATAACAGCTCCATTTGTGATTCAGATTCAATTTCATTATTTAATGGAAAATATAAAGGAAATGGTAACTATTGTTGATACAAACAATGAAATATTCTAGGACTAGCATTTTATGAATACATTTTACTAACGTGCGCTTTCATGAACACTAACACCAGAACAGGGTTTACAGTATCAGAAGATTTGGGGACATTTTTTTCTTGCTAGAAGCACTTTAAAGGGCAGATATATTTTTTAAATGAATGGAATTGGATCTGTTTTAACTGATTAATTATTTAATTTTGCCACAAAAATCCTGCCTTAATGCATCTGATATGAGAAACAGAAACCAGATCACAATGGAATTGTCCAAGGCAATGTATCAATACAATCCAACCCTAAGCAATATAGACAGGCCTCCTCTAGAGCCTGCTTTGATGCCCTCCTATCAGGTCTATTCTACTGAGTTCATGGGACTCCATATTTGCAGAGACTTTGCCCTCGTGGATCCAGGGAGGCAAACTCTTGTTCATGTCCTCATACAATGTCCTTTTTACAATGCTGATAAATTTTAGATTAATTATGTTTTAACGGATGCTAACCCCACACTCACATAACATGTGGCCAAATACATTCACCATGTCATACAACTGCGCAAAACTTAAAATTAGATGTTATAGTGTCCTATTGTTTTTCCTTTCCCAATAACAATTTTTTTGGGGGGGGTTAAGCTGTTTCTCATTTTTACTACAAAGACTAGTCAAAGACTAGCCGCCCAGAGTCCTTTGGGAGATGGGCAGCCTAAAAATTTTAATAAATAAATAATAATAAAGGCTATAATAAATGTATTTGATTTTTTCGACCAGTAATGGAACAGTAAAAATTAAAGTTTTGATAAGTCATTTTTGACTTTTTCTTATTTGTTCTCATGCTAGTTGCTGGGAACATTCTCAGACATGAGGCAATGGACTGGATTCATTTAGTGGCTTTTAGTCTCAAGTATTGATGTTTTCACTGAAAATTGCTTTGGCAGTTTTAGAAATGTGCCCAGTTTAAATCTATCAAATAAACCTTATTAAACTTAACTTTAAATAATAATGCTTGCAAAACTACTACTAGTTGTTTTTGCAAACTACAAAAATTAGATTGCAGAATATAAAAGGTGCTTACAACCCAAAAGTTTTCTACATTAGTAGTTGTTTTTTCAAAATAAAATTGTGTGTGAATCAGTAAAGCTTCTGAAAAGTAAATTTTAAAAATCAAAAGTAAATAAAACATACCCATTTTTTTATAGTACTCTTCCCAAGCCTTGGTATAATCTACCTGCCCTGCTGGGGCTGGATTTGGTTGATCTCCTGATTGAACAAAAAAATAGTGTGAGTAAAATAAAAAACTAAAAAGATTCAATTCCAATCACTTTCATTTTATTTTAATTAAGAGTAAAAATCTTACATCAAAAGTTTACATTTTTGTTTTCAAATACTTTGCAAGTCTCAGTTCAGAAATCCTTATTTTGCACCTATCATGCACAGAACTTAGCTGCAGGTGCCCCATCTTTTAATCATCAAGACCTGTACAAATCAATGTGCTTAGCAATAGCTTTCATTCTTTGTATATGCCTGCTTATTATTAGCGGCATTTTTACAAGGT
>JANHFR010004144.1:187877-198245 GCA_032468015.1 Mimophis mahfalensis
GGTCCTTTGGTTTCCATTTGTTTAAAACACTATGCCTAAAAAATAAAACAGCCCATTAATATTTTAACATAGGCCATTACCTAATTAGTTAACATGCCAAAATTCTAATAATGTTGAAGCCATTTATAACGTATGAATCTGGTAACATTGCAATTTATATGCATTTCTAAGATACATAATAGTATTTAATTTTTTTAAGTCAAGTTAAGAGTCATGCCCAAAGCAAAATATATCACAAGAACATAAATAGGAAATAAAATGCTAGGAAATTTCACCAAAACTGTTTCATAAAACTTTGAACTTTAATTTTTCTTTTTCAAACTAACATACTTAATTCTAAGTTATATATGGCAATGTTTTATACTAACAGGTCATAGGAAGTACAATTACAATATTTCAGGAGACACAGTGGAATCTAATGCAGCCCATCCTACTTTTTCATTTACTTTTTTGATATATACAACATACATATTTAACAAGTGTTGCAACAAAGAGAAAATACTTTGCTGCATCATGCTGAATAGCTATCTCTCAAAAAAGCGTGAGAAACAACCCGACTTATGCAATATGAACTCAAACTAATGGAGAAAACTTGATCTATCTTGCTGAGTGTAATGGAAATGTGTTTAAAAAATGCAATTAATTTTCACTGAAGTAGCCTAATAATAAGCAAGCATTTTCATTACATAGCTGTTTAACATAAGACTTAAAAACCTATTTTTTTTATCCCATCTCAACTAATTACCTCATCTGCTTCAATGTCACCTATGGTGAACATTACCTGGCAAACAGTGAATAAAAATTTCCCAATCAGTTGAAGCTATAATTATTTCAATTACTGATTGAAATAACTGTATGAACATTACTTTCAACCAATAGTTTTTTGGTCTGCTCACAAGGGACAATTTCCAAAGCACATTTCTTATACTGACAACTATTTCTAAATTTCTAAAACAAACCAATAAAAGTTGCTACAAAGTTGTTTAAAACGTAACAACTTTTATGGACAAGGATCAAATTAAAGAGAAATAAAATCTTACCTCTGTTGCTGATGCATGGGTGGTAACTGATTTCCAAAAGCTAAAATGAAATATTACATACTTTGACAATTTCACCAAATTATCTACAATAATGGCATATAACACACAACTGCAAAAACATGCAGGACTAGCTTCACTTCAATATATTTGCATTTGACTAACATTACATATTTTGCCAAAAAGTCATTAACCCGGAAATATATCACTAATGAGGCAGCTCAAAATTGGTACTAATTTAGAAAAAAACACAGAGGAAGTATTTGACTTGGTCAATTCCACCTGTTATGTTTAGTTTAGCTATTTCCTTCTCTTTAGTTTAATTCTAGATAAACTGACAAGCTATGATTTGTTAAGTCCCGGCAAGCAAAAATAATTTACTACAGTGGTTCCCTCAACGTACGAACTACTCAACATCCGAAGTTTTTGACGTACGAACGGAAAAAGTGGCGCTTACGAATTTTTTGACATCCGAACGGAAAACCGTTGGCGGTTTTAGATGCGGTTTCCTCGACTTACGAATTTTTCTGAATACTGTATTTTTTTTTTTCCAAAACTGCTTCTCCCATGGCACTCTCCTATGGGAAACCACTTTTCGACCTATGAGCCTTTTCAACCTATGAATGTGCATTCAGAACGGATTAAATTTGTAAGTCGAGGGACCACTGTATTTGCAAGTAAAGGCAAATGGAAACTTAGGTAAATTGGAAATAAAAATGTGAACGGGAAGGGGGAAAAAAACACATAATACCAAGGCCAAGTCTCATTTAAATCAAGTTTGATATCCAGCACCTAGAAGTTGTTTTCAACTTCAGTAGTTTCTAGTGTGTTTATAGTCTACAATTTGATAGCATCTATACATGTTGCATTCAATTATTAAAAGGGCCTGATCCTGCTTAGTTCTAAGACCAAACAAGATATGTTAGATGCTAGGGTGGGCTAGTATTTTTTCACTTAAAAAGTTTTTTCCCCATGTTCTTTCTTTTACTCCACGTTTTCCTGCATCACACAATACCTTAATGAGCTTCCACTCTCCTAAACACTCAGTGTATAACTGAATATGAAGCCCGAAGAAGCATGTAAACCAAAGCCCTACTTGTCATACATATGGTTTTCAAGCAGAAATGGCTGCTGCATTTAGCTGAATATATTAAGGGTTTTTATTCATATACTGTATAAATGAAAATGCAAATTCATAAGATAAAAAAGTGGTAGTTGTATTCAAAACTACCATGTAAACTTAACAACAATTAATAAAAAGGAAAAAATTCTGTTTTTCAAGAAAATATTGTTGGTTAGCTTTCAAGGTTAATAGAAACTATTTCAATTTTGTTTCATTTTTAACTTTTTATATTTTGAAATGAAGCCAAGTTTTACAAGGAGAAAGCTAAATGATGCTTCATATACGAAGGGCTAACAATAAAGATGTTATTTAACTAAACCCAGTAACTCCGTACTTCAATATGGTTCAATGTAACTGTAACTGCTAAGCAGATTTAATAAAAACAGCCACTGTCTTACATTTTATTCCGGCTGCAATACTAAATCTAACTACCTAAATTACATTAGGTTAAGTAGTAAGTCAGTAGACCTGACTTCTGGATGAAAGGGATTTAAAAAAAAACCCGATTTTAAAGTCCAAGTTATAATTTTTATTTCTACCTTAATCAAATTGAGAAAATTGAATATACAAATGAGTTAAAATAAGTTTATTAATCCTGAAATAAAATCAAAAGAATTCTAACAAAGTATTGATTTACTGATGGAACAGTATGATCTAACTTGATAAAAGGAACTGTTGGCAGTGTCATGCACATTTCTACACAGGTAGCACAGTGTACTACCAAATTATGGCTTGGAATCAATACATCAATAATAAAAAGGAAATGAACACCATATAAACACAACTAAACTTGCAGGAAAGAAAGAGCTTATATTGTTAAACTTTATAATCTCATTATGTAAAAAAAAACACAACAAAATTATGCATATTAAAAGTCTACCTACGGGGTTCCATTATTTCTATTTAACTGGCATAAAAATTCAAGGAAATGTTTCATCACCATTTGTGACTATTTAAAATATTTTTAGCTGTAGAATACCCTGTCTTCTATTTGAAAAGAAAGCTTTTTTTATACCAGAACCCTTGAAAGCTGATGTGACTTTAGCCACTGTCTTTTAATTTAATTAAAATTAAATTAAAATAAAATACAGTTTATTCTGGATTCCTTGGTACATAATCATCAGGAATCAAGATTAACTCAAAGATCCCTACACCACCCCCACAAACGGAAAATACTCGGAAAGTTGCATTATAGTCCCCACACCAAACTCCACAATAAGACTATGCAAGCTTAGAGAATGGGAAAAGTGAGTGACCCATGCTAAATTTAAAACATGTATCTACTTTCAATCCAAACAACTGCAGATACTTACTCCTGCCAGAATAAAACTTTCAAAGCAGAACTGTGTTAAAAAAAAATCTAAACTACTGAATTATGCAGTATCTTTTTAAATCTATTTTCTCCTGTAGGTGAAATCTTGTGTACCATTATTAGAATATAGATCATCCCCAAGCAGATTAGTAAAGACTCCTGACTAAAAGGATGTCAGTTGAAGGTTTAACATTAACCTGTTATTTGGAAAAATGATAAACAACTTTTGATTATTCCATTTCACTAACACAAAACCAAATTCAATTTTGGTTATTTTTTTAAAATCAAAGAACATTGATTATTTGTTATTCATTAAGGTTACTTTCCTACATATGTCTTACTACTTACTAGCAAAAATCAGCAATCTGTCTACAGTGCAGGACAACCACTCTATGCAGATGAACTATACCTCATGAAAGTTTATGCCTTTTAATAAAATTTCTTAGTTGGAAAAAGTGGTATAGGTAGTCCTGAACTTATAACCATTAATTTAATGCCAATTCAAAGTTACAACAGCACGGAAAAAAGTAACCTATGACCAATTCTCACGCTTATGACCATTGCACCATATCTAGTCACATGACTAAACTTTGGGTGCTTGGCAACTGGCTGGTATTTACAATGGTTGAAGTGTCCCAAGGTTCTGGAATTGTCATTTGCAGCCTTCCTAGTGAGCTTCTTGGTAAGCAAAGTCAATGGAAGAAGCCACATTTGCTTAACAACCACATTATTAACTTAAAAACGGTAGTGATTCACTTCACCGTTGCAAAAAAGGTCACAGAATGGGACATGACTTACTTAACAACTGCCTTTGTTGAGCAACAGAAATTTTGCACCCAGTTGTGGTAGTAAATTGAGGATTACCTGTACCAGATTCCTGATTTTTTATCATCAGAGACTAATAGGAGCTCTGCTCCTATTCCTGCTGTTACCATCTAGCAGAATCCTGTGCATAGCAAGATAATACAAAACTGAAAATGCTTTCTCTTACGAATGGAGAGAATCAGAATAGATCAACATACACAACTTAAATAGCAGCATTAATTTGTGTACAGTATATATTAAATAGTATGATAACATTACAGCAAATCACAAATACTTACAATCATTGTTTGGGGGAGCAACTTTCTTAGGTTCTGGTTGATCTGCAAAATTAAGAATTTTTTAAATGTTTTGGGTCATAAATATAGATAACTTAAATAAATGGCTGTTCCAGAAGTTCAGAACGCAACTTGTCCAGTGCATTTTAGCATGTTTTTGAATTTTCAGGGAATAGATCATCTAAACAAAGAAAAATCTTATATGTTTAACATTTGGTTAGTGTAATTGGGAAAAATGTAAAGTACTTTCATTTATCACGTATCATGTTCAATAAAAACACACAGGTTTAAAAACGGTATCATGGATATCCAGGCACTAAAATGTAACAAACATTTAACTGTATTATTAGTAATTTGACACTAAAGCTAATGATGCTTCTGTAACAAAAACTGAAACAACCACCATTGTGAGAAATAATCATTCTACAATTAAGTCTGACAACCACAATATTAAACAGAAAATCAAAGTTTAAAATTTAACCAACACATAGCAATACAATCTCAAACTGGGGACTGTAATTCAAGCTTCCTTTTCAAATACTGAAAATTTCACAGCATAAAACTTCAAACAGGAGATTCAAAACCACTACCATAGCTACTATCCAATTCGTTTAGTATGAGTGAAAGTCGTAGATAACCAAAATCTGATAAAAATTACTTTAAATGTTTCCTTCCCACCCCATATTAAGGAATACACGAACCACCATGATTAAGTGCAGTAAAAGTCAGACACATATTCCAAGAAATGTGTGTGTCATCCATTGCAAAAGATTCACTAGTTCATTTCACGTTTACATACTAAACACAGGTAATAAATAAAAATTCCTGCCTTTAAAAGGAGAGGGCATTCCCTCCCAGTGTGTTGTACTGCTCGGACTTGTCCAAGAGCCATCTACACATAAAATAAAAAGAATACATTACATACATCATTTGAAGCATCATTAGCTCAATCTTGAATATTAAAAGCCTCACCATTAATAAAAGGCACTTCATTAAAGTACACAAGTACTCCTTGTCAAGAGCCTTGGAAATGTTCTGCAAACAAAATTATATTCCTTCAAAGCCTACATCTCTTCCAAGATCAGAAATCTGTCTTCATGAATTTAAAAAATACTACACACTTTTAAAAGATAAACACAGTAAACTTGTTTAAGCCCATGAGCCTAAAAATTAAGCTTGCTATATATTTCGCTAACACATTGTAGAAGGAAAAAAAGAGATCACAGCATCATCTTATCTGGGTTCAAACAATTTAGAAGACATTTTCTCCAAAATCTAGCTGTAAATTTGTAATTTTGGTGAAACTGTTTCATTTTAAAATGTTGCACCTGCACAACGCAAAATCTGAAAGAGTAATTCAAGAAAGGTGTTTTGAATTCACTATAGAATTTGTTAATATTTTAATGCAAAGATGAGTTTTCAAAGAATATTTACCTACCTTCCCAGATTCTTAAAATGTAAACATCATTGCTATCTACTTTTATGAGTACCCTAGCTAGTGTTTATAAGTCAAATCTAAAGATATGTATATGCTTAAAATGGACTATTTCGTCTTTTAAGCAGAAACTGTGCAAGCTCTCACACACACTCTTCAATCGGTTTACAATTTTGAGAAAGTATATATTAGCAACTTGAGGCATACCTCCATCTTCAAGAGGTCTTTTTTGTCCCCCATAACTGTAATCGTTTGAATTCACAGATGTCCCTGATTCATTTCCAATTTTTGCTGCAATCTGGAAAAAAGATACATATTTACTTTTACCAACAGAATTACATCATACTACTGAATTGTTAATAAAGAAGCATACTTCACATCCATACAAGTAGTTCTTTTTATTAAAGAAATCATTACTGATAATTCTGTTTTATACACGCTCCACATATCACTTATTATATAACATTAATATTCTATACTTATTGTAGGCATTAATGTATATTATTTATCAAACTGCTTGACACACTAATTGCTAATAGCTAACTGCTATCAGTTTTATCTAAACTATTGAAAGAAACTGAACTGGGAAAGAACCTATACAGTGGAGTCTTGGTTCACAACCACAACTGGTTCTATTGGTTGTGACCCGAAACAAGTTTTCCCATTGGGTTGTATGGAAATATGATCAATCCGTTTCAGACCCCTTATGAACTCTATTGTTTTTTTAAAGATTTTGAAGCACACAAATGCAGTACTGTAGTTAAATATGCCACAGAACACAGTGTAACAGTAAAATCCTTTAATACAAACACTGAGAAAACCATGAACAGAGAAAACTGTTCAGCCGATCAATTCTAAGCAAGAGAGGTTGCTGTTTTGCGGTAGAGTCCGCCTCCGTGATGAAAGGACTCTCCCGTTCAGGTGTTTTCTGTATTGAAATTTCTTTGTCCTCAGGAAGTTTGGTTGTGAACCAAGGATTTGGTTGTGAACCGAGTCAAACATTTAGCTGATTTTTTTTTGTGTGTGAACCTAACTGGTTGTGAACTGAAGCGTTTGTGAACCGAGGTTCCACTGTAACTTAGTAGATAAATCCTCCTAATCTCTTTATTTCCTTTAGAGCTACCAACTGAAAGAACTTTGGCTGAACATCTCAGTAACATTATCAATGCTGTGTAGATCCTCCATACCAGAGCCAACAGGGAGATATGAATTGAATAAATACCACTAGTCTACCAAGAATACAGAACTATACTGTTTGCAGTTACAGACTAGAAATGTATACTACTTATTTAAAATATACTAAACTTAGAACTTAGTAAGTCCCTTCTTTTTAAAACATGACCACAGAATATGTTTCTATTACCAGTCCAATCTTATTTGTGCTTCCTAAAAGTCAATCCCATTTGTTTCAGAGAACTTCAGCAGAGCTTACTGCTAAGAGCTTACTGCTAATTAAAATAATCTTGATGAAATAGCAAAGTACAGTTGAATTGTCTGCTGATTTAAGGTTTTCCCCATCAGTCTAATCATCTCCAATTCTCACAGAATGCCTAGACAAATGTCTGCAGTTTTCTTGGCAAGGTTGTTCAGAAGTGGTTTGCCATTGCCTTCCTTTTAGGGCTAAGAGAAAGAGACTGGCCCAAGGTCGGCGTCTGCAGGTTTCTACCCTAATGACTTAACTACTACCCCAAGGTAAGATGTAATCATTTGCTCACCAATGCATAAGTGTCAGACATCTTCAAAAATAACTGTTACCACTACATGTTTTTGATTGCGCTATTTTCTACTCTTTCATCCCCAACTTTATAGGCATATATTTTTTTTTCTTCTCAAATAGTATGAAATTCACTCTTCAGTGGCTCAGCTTTGAGTTTCATTTTCCCCTTCTGGTCCATGTGAAACCATTATTTCTGCCTTTAAGTAAATGACATTTTGAGTTGAAATTCAAATTGACTCAATTTCAAATTCAATTCAACTCCAATTCAAAGTAATGGATGGAAACTAATTAAGGAGAGAACCAACCTAGAACTAATAAGTGTTGTGACAATTAGAACCATTTATCAATGGAACAACTTGCCTCCCAAAAATTGGGGGCACACCAACACTGGAGTCTTTAAGATCAGATTGGACAACGTCTTAAATGGTATAGGGTTTCCTGCTTGATCCGGAGGTTGGACTTGGACTAGAAGACTTCCAAAGTACTTTCCGACTCTCTTATTCTGCTATTCAAACAAAAGCAGAAGGAGTAAATAAGGAACTGATTAAATTGAAGGTACTTGCCATGTTTAAGTCTATCCAATAGATAACTCAATTTGGCACTGGGACTGCATATAACACTGGAAAATTTTCCAATTTCCCTCAACTTCAGGATAAACTACCCATTTAAGCTACTCACAACTGCAGCTTTAAGATATCATCTATTCCCTTTTCTTCTTCCACTAAGCCTAGCCGTGTATTTATGTTTTTTAAAGGAACTGTGATTTTATTCCTATTTAAGATGCACTAACTGAAAGTCATTTTGTGTTTGAAAAACTTACATGGCATGTGGTCTCCACTGCATAAATATACCCTTTTCTGTTTCTATAATGGACCACATTTCAAAAATGTGAAATTTCTTTGTGTTTCTTAAAACACTGATTATAACCCAAACAGAAGCAGGAAACAAAGCCTCACATTACATTATTGTAAAATCATCTATCTCTTCAGTAATAGAACAGATCACAGAACAGATCACAGATCCATTCTTTTTCTACTTCACTAAAATTCTTCAGCAAGACTCCTTTCCCCGTTTTTTTCAATTAGGTGAATTTTCTCTGAATAAAATTGCAAAGAATTGTAAATCACCTTTTAGCTTTACATTCCATAAGGGAGAACAGCACCTAACACCTCCAACATCAAGAGGAGAAACACCTATTTTAGTCATAGAAAGCTCAAAACTGAACGAAAGGCCAAGAGCAATGTTTAAGTATTAAGATTACCTGGAAACCCTAACTAACAATCTCTACAACGTTTTAGTATTGGTTAATTACGAAAATGGGTGGGCCAGATGAAACCTGGTTGGGGATGTGTGTGCCCCCTTGGCCTTCCTGCAGAAACAAAAGAAACTATTACACATAGTGTGCAGCTTATGTTTGTGCACGGAAAAGTTGACGTTTAACAGAACCGGAGGGCGCCAGATTACGAGGAATCCGCTCTAACGCCGACAGTTCCCCGTTACCGACATTTTCCCGCGAGCGACATGCAAGCGAACATAATGGAAAATATTGCACAATCAGCATTAGGCGGGGGGGGCCACACATAACGTAAACCCCCTCTGCACAGCGAAAGAGAGGATGAATGGATGGACAGGGGCGTGGGGGGGGGGGTTTCCAGACAATCGGACACACCCGACTGCCTTTTAGTTTTTGTTTCTTAAAAGAAACGAAGGCACCGCCATTTCCAGAAGGCGAAGGACGTTAGGGAAATAACTTTCCGCCAAACGCGAGAGTTTAAAAAGTCGACTCATTCCGTTTCTTTTGAATCTCAACCTAATCCTTTCCTCCCCGCCCTCCTTCTCCGCCTTCCCCCGTTTAGCGGCAACATAATGGATACCAGGCGATTTGGCCTTCCGCGCTTTTGTAGGGCCAAAAAGCCTGCGCCGAGTTTTGAAAAAGCCTCAAGAAAGAAAAGCCATCCCAGCTCTTCAAAGGAAGAGGTCGCTCTCAGCGCCTCCGTAATGTGCGGGTGGGCCTTGGCTTAGTTTCCGTTTGCTAAAGAAGCCGAGAGAAGCCAGCGGCCTGCTTGGAAGTCTGAGGAGCCAGTCAGGGGGGAAAAATCCCTTCAGGGCTCGTAATACACACCTGCCTAGCCCGTTGCAGCGCGTCTTTAAAAGCATCATTGACTGCTCCGCCACCTCCTCCGCCTCCGCCGGGTGCTCCCGAAGAAGGAGGGGGCACCGTAGAATAATCCGACATGTCTCCTTCCACTACTTCCTACCGTCCTCCCAGCCTGCCAAGAAAGAAAGAAAATGGCGGCGGGCGGGATCCTTTCACATTCTTGCGTCGCATCGTGTTTCGCGAGAGGAGGAGGGGAGGCCACTAATACCCTCGCGAGACATCTAGGCAAAAGACGCGAGACTTTGAGCAGATGAGGAAGGCGGGAAGGAAGGTTTCCCTTTGCCCCTCCTCCATCCTCAAGCTAACTCTCGCGAGATATGAATCTTAGGATGCAGGAGGTAGAATACTCTAGAGCTTTCTAGCGTGCGAAAGGAAGGTGTGTGTTTGTTGTAGATCGTTAAACGGATATGCGAAGGGCGGCGCGCGCAGGATTTCTTCCTGGGTTAGATAAGACGATAGCCTCTCGGGGAGGGTGTATCTCGCGAT
>JANHFR010004144.1:202543-213124 GCA_032468015.1 Mimophis mahfalensis
CTGGTCAGTCCTAGAGGAGATCAACCCTGACTGCTCTTTAGAAGGCCAGATCCTGGAGATGAAACTCAAATACTTTGACCACCTAATGAGAAGGAAAGACTCACTGGAGAAGAGCCTAATGCTGGGAACAATTGAAGGCAAAAGAAGAATGGGACGGGAGAGAATGAGGTGGATGGAAGGAGTCACTGAAGCAGTCGATCTGAGCTTGAATAGACTCTGGGGGATGGTAGAGGACAGGAAGGCCTGGAGGAATGTTGTCCATGGAGTCGCAATGGGTTGGACACGACTTTGTGACTACCAACAAGTGTCCCAGGGTCATTTGTTCATCTTTTATAACCTAGCAAACAAAGTTCGCAGGGAAGCCAAATTCACTTAACTAATTTAACAACTGTACTGATTCAAATAACAACTTCCAGAAGAGAGGTTGTAAAATGGGGCAAAATTCACTTAACTACTGTCTTGCTTAGCAACTGAAATTTTGGGGTTATCATAGTCAAGGACTACCTGTAATCATTGGAAGTATCCACTCAGGAAGAAATTGAACTGCCATGGAACAATGCTCTAATTTTTGTTGTGTGTCCAGAAACACAACGAGACTTCACTATAATAGGGTAAACCACCCCTTCTTCCAGATCTCTTTGTAGTTGCTGGCCTACAAAAATAAATGCTATTGAATGGATGATAGTTGTCCAATATAACTTGGTCCTTGATCAGACCCATAAGGATGCCAAACTCAGTGTCCTTTTAGAAATATTAGCATCTTTTTCTTCACAAATGATGCATTCACAATGACCCTTGGTATCTCTCATTTTTGGTCTTAATTACACTAGGTATAAACAAGAATTTTTTTTGACAAGCTTTAAGATTATATTACAATAACCAGCTAGCAATAAAACTATTTCCAAAAGTTTAAATGGTTCTTCCTTTACTGAGTCTAGCATACTTGAAGGGCTTTAAAACAATCTTGAGAGCCTTGTTATTCTTTTATTAGAGGAGGATTGGATTCTGAATTTGGATCTAGACCATGGCTACAGATCCTTGAAATACCTCCTATCTACAGAACAAGTTGTTGAGCATTATTACAGCATAGACAGCAGACAGATACATAAATCATGAGCTTATAGAATGTTATGATGTAGTAGTCCAGCATTTTGGTCAAGGTTGCCTCAACTTGAATTAGCCCCATAGGCAGCTTTCCAATGGGTAACATTTTGTTCCCTGCGAAGCCTTCTGGACAAGTTCAGGGAGAGTCCTCAGGACAGATTCCCAGACATTCACTACCAAGTATGACATATTTATGACTGGCAAGTCAGTAGTATTTCCTACAGATTTGGATCTTTTTGTTCTGACCTTTTTGAATGAACAGTCAGGTGTTCAGTTTTCTCACACTGAAATCTATGTGCCATCTTGGACAACTATAACAATTTTATGCAGAAATTTAGAACTGCCTTCGATGATTCCATTCAACAAATTGAAAGTTATTTTCACAATTTTATTCAAGAACTAGCAGCCCTTCAGGATTTGAAATGTGTCTTGTCTCAGACTATTCCACCATCTTGATTCCAGCTGCCACATTATTTTGGAAACAGTTTTGGTCGCTTCGAACTGTTTTGATTGCTGTTTTTTTTCAGACTTCAGCAGAGGATAAGTATATATTGCCTTGTACATCTTATTTTAGACTCCTCCCAGCTGGGTGGGATTATATTTGTAGTAAGGACTAGCTATTAAAAAAAAGCCATGTTCCAACAGTGGAGGCATTTCTTAAAAGGAGTGGTTCATCCAGTGTAGGAATCCTAAGAATTTGGGTAGGTGCAATTTTTCTCTGGTTTTATCTTCTACATTATTTATATTTCTAACTTGTAGAATGAATACTCTGGTAATCTACAATGCAAGTCTCCTGAATGTTCCTTCTGTCACAATCTTGAAATCAGACAATTTTGCTACACTTAAAATGACGCTCCCAAGATGCTTCTTAAAACAATAGTACCCATATATCAGAGTTCAGATGGGTGACTTTAAGAGACTCATAATTGGATTTCAGCTTCCAATCTACTGTCTGCTGATTTCCATTCCTGACACATTTCCCTATCCATATCTCTAGCAATATCCTCCTTTCACAGCTTATCATTTTGCCCTTTTGCTTCTTGAGGAAATAAGTGTATGTGGTTTTTCCCATATCGTGTTTCCTTTTTTTTTCTTTCCAACTGTTTGTACTTTACCGTTGGGTTGCTCTCACAAACTACAGCCCATTCTCTAACAGCTCCCACTTCCCAGTTTCAGTTGTTCCTGTTGAATACTTCTCTGTGCTACCTCCCTATTTCCAGAAACTACCTCCCCGATGAGAGGTGCTTACAGATAGCTAATGATCTTGGTGACATGCAAGCATAGCTGCTGTCTCACAAAGCACATCATTCTGGAGTATACCTGATTGTCTAATTCTGGAATATACAGTACATGGCGTGTCCCTATTATTGCTGCTCGTGCATTTTTAAATAAATTGAATTAAGGGTTGTATATTCAATGGAGGAGGACAAATATTCCAAGTTAAAAATTTCCAATTTCTTTGTGTATATTCTGAAATCTTTTTAAACTGACCTCCATTCACCCTCAGTTCCATAAAGTATTTCTCACTACTAGCAGAAGCAACAATTTTAAGTATTAAGAAATGTTTTCTGTAGCAAGTTTTTTACAATAAATATATAAAACAAGCCTATATCTAATTAACCATCCACACAATACTAAATGGTTATAAAATTCCACAGTTAAGGTTTTGAAAAATATTTTCATATGAAGTTAGTAAATAGTTAAATGTACAAAGATAGAACACAGCAGAGTTTTGGCAGTAGCTAGCTTGGGAAATGACGTCTTATAACATTTGCTGTTCTAGAAAGAGCAGAGACACGTCGTGTAATTGGGAGTGCTCTGGGTGGCAGTGTTTTTACCAGTTCAATCTTTGTACAAAGTGATCAAGGAGAAGGAGAAGGTGGCAACAGTCTTCTGGCTGTTTAATAGAACTACAGTTCTTGTTAATTTTTTTTAGGAACATTGCATAGCTGAGATACAGAACTCATAAAAGAAAGCATACTTTTTAAACATTGAAATGGGGAAGGATTACTATTCTGTTCTTGGAATTGAAAAAGGAGCATCTGATGAAGACATCAAGAAAGCATACCGAAAACAAGCCCTTAAATGGCATCCAGATAAGAATAAATCTCCCCATGCAGAAGAAAAATTCAAAGAGATTGCAGAAGCCTATGAGGTATTGAGTGATCCCAAAAAAAGAGACATTTATGATCAGTTTGGAGAAGAAGGTAATATAATTTCTGTAGTTTCATTTTAGCTATTAATAGAAATAACATGCTGAATATAATTAATTCAAATCATAAGGGAATGAGCATTTGGCTGTAAGAACTTAATCTGAGAATTTAGCTAAACTATATTTCAGTACCTATACATTCATTACATTGGCAAGTTCTTATGAAATTTCTAATTGATTTTCTGTTATGCAGGGCAGCATTCTTAATTTCAGTTGTAAGAACTTCAGGAATATTAAGCTGCTTTTGGCTGAGACAGTTGCTGAATTGGTTTATTTTGTCTTATTCTTACAGAAACAAAAATTAAAACGTATACATTATTTTTGTTAAAAAGATTGAGATCGATAAATAGTATTTCTGAACCAGAGTCCAGGTGTCCAGCTTACATTAGAATCTTGTTTAAAAAAGGAAAGAATTTGCCTGATGTCATGAAAATACCAGGACAAGTTTTCAACTTCCTTTCTAGCTATTAATGTATCAAGGGAATGAGACCTAGTTTTTAGAATTCAGCTACTGCCTTTATCTTTCAAAATCTAATTTAAGATTTGGAAATAGCTTTTGTTCTGCTAATGAAGTTGCTGTTTACAGTCCTGTGTTCCCTCAATGGGATAGAAATATTCATATGTTGAATATGATGGGCTGAAAATATAAGAGTTAAAATGAATCAGTATTTAATAATTATCTTATAAGAAACTTGTGTTTCCCATAAGTGCATATGTTTATGTATAAATTCAAATTAAGTAGTAGTTTATAATTTAAGTATTGCCTCCCTGTATTAGGAAATTTATAAGACCTTGATATGCTGATAGAATCTTATTTTTAAAATCATGAGTCAAAGTATAGCATTATGGACAATATCTAATGAGTTACCGTAATTTAGTCAGAGTTTGAGATTGACTAGTGTTGAGATCATGAATAGACTGTTAATCTACTATTCCTTTTAATTAGACATGGGATTGATACATTTTGAGCACAATCAATCCATTATCTATTTTGGGAAGCATCATTCTGCCAAGTACTTGGTATAGTTTATCAAACCTGGCATCCTTTACTTAGTTCTAGATCTTTAGTTGCTAAGGCTTTGTAAATAAACACTCCATTCACAAACAGTTTAATAAACAGGAAGAATGCCAATAATGCATACTTCAGCCATAATTTTAAACTATTTTGACATATGTGCTGCACTATTCAAACATGGTAAAACCAGCAGAAAAGATAGTTGTTATTATATTAACCATAATGTAAAATAATATACAAAGAGGCAGCCAAACTATCCTGTCAAAATTGATCTCATATCATAGGTTAGTGAAATGAGAAAAAAAGGAGCATGTGATCAACAGTTATGTCAGCTGCTGAAATACTTGCTGTAGTGATCAGGTATAGCTTATGCCAGAGTAGTTTGCAAGGCAGTAAACTAACTACTTCAAAAAATACTTTTACCCAAAATTTGTATCAGAGATTATTACGGTAATTCATGTAGAGGTAATCCTTGATTTAACAACCACCGTTGAGCTCAAACTTTCCATTGCTAAGCAAGGCAGTTGTTACCTGTCCCACTTTATGACCTTTTTGCCACAATTGTTAAGCAAACCACTTCAGTTGGTGAGTGAATCATGTGGTCGTTAAGCAAACCTTGCTTTCTTCATTGACTTTGCTTATCAGAAGTCAGTTGGGAAGGTTAAAAATGGTGATAGACACTAGGAGAGTGCAACTGTCATATATACGTGTCAGTTGCCAATGCCCAAATTTTGATCACATGGTTGTAGGGATGCTGCAATGGTCATAATTGTGGAAAGTAGTCACTTTTTTCAATGCCATTGTAACTTTGAATGGTCACTAAACAAATGGCTGTAAGTCAAGGACAATTGATATTGAATTTTCTATCTCTTCAAAATTAAAGTTTTATGATTCTGACACCAGAAGATGAGGTATAAATGAACCAAAATTTTATTTCATAGCTTGCCTGGATTAAAATATTTAAAATATTTATAATACTGTTTTTATAAATAAACACTTATTCAAAAATATGGGTGAAACTAATCTTTGAAATATCCATTGCAAAGTAAATAAAGAAAATTTCTTAATATATTTTGAACTTTTTAGCATTGGAATGGATCCAGATTTAATCATATTTAGATTAGACGCATGAAGAAGATTAGGCTTAAATCAATTGGATTTAGATTAAATCATCTTTATTTTGTGTTCCTGTTTTAAATAAACATCAAATAAGATTGGTAATTTGAATTTGTTTATAATTTTGATAGGTCTATGGGTTCATAGTAGTTCTGTTAAATTTTGCAATGTAAACTGGGTTCACGCATGATGATACATCTTCATTTATTTTAGTAATGATATGTAAACTAAGCCATATTGGTCTCCATCACATAGGATGCTGAGTAATAAGCCATGATTTATGTACTTGGCTTATATCATGGTAAAGTAAAATCCAACAAAAGAAATAATATATTAACACAATGTTGAACCCATTTTTTCTTGATATTCTGAAAGTCTAATTTCATAACCAAAGTGAATGGTATAGAACATTCACCATTGTAAATTTTAAAAATTCTCTAAATTATATCAGGAAAATGGATGGTTTAATAAGTTGCTTCAATATTAAAAGAAAAATATTTAACAGACTTTACACACTTGTTATATGTTAGATGCCTTTTTTCCCCCAAGGGTTGGTAAGCTAAGTTTACTGAAGAGAAATGTTTCTCTCCTGCCTAGTCTCACATATGTGCAAATTTTAAATTCTACAGAATCCAAATTCTCTGGATATGGAAATATTTGGATTTCAGTAAATAATTTGTAAAAGAAAAAGAATACAGTGACTGCTCAGTAATGTTATCCCAAAGAATTACACACTACCATCTTGAATGGCAATAGGGACATGGTGCCAATGAAAAGCACTGTTCCCTCAAGTGCCCTCTTAGTATACACCAGAGTTCATATTACAGTATGTCTGTATCTAACAGAACATATCAAGCAAACATTAATAGTAATTATCCACTAGTTAAAAACCGAACATTTTGGAAGCTAGTAAGCTTTCTGGTAAGTTAATATTTTGTGACTGTTCATACCTACTGTGGCAACTATTGGCTTGAGATATACAGATCAGGTAACTTATTAAGAATGCTTTAAAAAAAAGATTGCAGAGTTAGTATGCCTTTTATTCAAACCATCTATTTAAGTGATTTAAAGATATAGCAAAAAGATGAGAAGTTGGTTAAATTTAGGAAGGATGTGTAGGTGAAATTAATCACAGAATGTAGGTGGGTGTCATAATGTAGGAAGATAAGCTTAAAATAATTGAAGTAACTGTTAAGTGTAGTAGTTTAACTTTGTAAAATCTCTTTATAAAACTCACTGGTTTTGCAATACATCAATGTTTTGTGGACTCCTTCCACAATAATTTTATTTCTAAAATTTGTTGGATTTACTTCCAATAAATATGAATAACAGTAAATTTGTTTTGTATATTTGATGAGCAGCCCAGTCCTATGTATTCATTCAGAGGTTTAATTTCTTTGTGGATTAAACACAGAGATTCAGAATTCCTTAAGACATTACAACTTAGTGAAAGAATAGCTATGACCCACCCAACTGTATTTTATGTTTGATCATATTTAAAGCATTTCTCTCATTCTTTCAAGGCTAACTTCCTTTCCTTTCTCCCACATTCCCAAGCAGTTATGTATGCATATAATTTGTCTTTTGCAGGACAGGACAAGATTTGGACCATAAACTAAAAGTTTATATGAGTTGTTTGTTAAAATTCTACAAGACTCTGCTTGCTGTAAAACTAACATGGCACATATTCTGGGTTTCTATGTTTGTTTATGTAGAAACAGAACTATGTTCATTAGAGTTTAGCTATATAAACAAGGATATAATTGTTACAAGTTCTCCCCACCTGATGTCAACAGAAACACAAATTATGTTTTCTCAAGCTGATAAAAGACAAAATATTCCCTCAAGTAAAAAGGATAGTCATCTGCCCCCCTCATCTTGCCATTCTGATTTCCTATTTTCTGGATTACCGCCCAATATTGTTTTGTTAACAAATATAATTATTTCAGCTGGCTATTATTTCTTACGCTTCTGTAGGTTTGAAAGGAGGGGCTGGTGGACCTGATGGTCAAGGAGGTTCTTTCCGTTATTCTTTTCATGGAGACCCACATGCTACATTTGCAGCATTTTTTGGTGGCGCAAACCCTTTTGAAATGTTCTTTGGTAGAAGAATGCCTAGTGGCAGGAGCACTGAAGATATGGAAGTGGATGGTGATCCATTTGGTTCCTTTACCACTTTTAGTGTGAATGGATTTCCAAGAGAAAGAAACACAGTTGGTAATCAACCTCGTCGTAAACAAGATCCTCCTGTTATTCATGAACTGAAAGTATCATTGGAAGAGATTTATCAGGGCTGTACAAAACGAATGAGAATTTCCCGAAAAAGGCTCAATCCAGATGGTAGAAGTGTCAGAACAGAAGATAAAATCCTTACAATTGATATTAAGAGAGGATGGAAAGAAGGTACCAAAATTACATTCCCTAAAGAGGGCGATGAAACACCCAACACCATCCCAGCTGATATTGTGTTTGTTATTAAAGATAAATTACATCCTCATTTCAAGAGAGATGGTTCAAATATAATCTACCCTGTCAAGATTAGTTTACGGGAGGTAAGTACCCTTTTAAGTTTAAAATTGGATTTTTAATACTTTATGCAATCTGTATTTATTTATATTGTTTTATATTTGCAGTTGAGTTAAACTTGACGTAGATCAATGTTCTTTAAGAATACAAAACTTTGTGTAAGTAGTTAGATGTTAGCTTAATTTGGAAATATTACATGTAAATTTAGAATTTAATATAAATAATATAGTCTGTAGCATTTTATCTGTCTCCCACAAAGTTAACTCCATTCTTGTTAGCTATCTATTCAGTGAACTGTTTACCTCTGAACTCTGTCTTGCTTTTTCCTCCCTGTGATTATACACATAAATCATCCAACTTTGTGCCAGTTTTCCAGACTGCTTTTGCTTGCACTTTGCATTTTTATGGGATTTGCAATACTAGGGTGTGGTGTTGTACTACAACAGTGTTACAGTAAATGTGTTGTCCTTGAATCTTCCTCAAATAGAAATGCAAACAATCCACTATGAAATAAAATAATCAGAATCCCGGTAGAAGGACATGTATCATCAAGTATTAGAAATATTTTTTGTGATCACAAAAAAACAATAACACTATGGTAAGAACAAAGAAGTGGTATTCTGCTTGTGTGAGCAGCTCTATGCTGATCTGCTGTTATTTTCATTGATTTCAAATATATTTTATCATAACATTGATTTAATGTTGATATAATTATATTTATATAGCAACTAAAGTTGTCTCCAAGCAAGATAAGATAGGCAGCACATCAGTTTAATAAATAACAAACAAATAATGGAACCCTATATTTCAGAATAATAATAATAATAATAATAATAATAATAATAATAATAATAATAATAATAATAATACATTTTTAGTTTTCAATCAGCAGAAACAGAATAATACAGTAAAAGTTTATCCCAAAATATATGTATAGTATCTAAAAAGTTACCAAGGCCATCAAATTATCCAATATAAGCCATTATAAATGTTTTGAAATCTTTTTTTAAATTTATAAAGAATTCCCGATCCCATCAGTAAAACATCTCAGGAAGTATGCTGTATTGGCTCTGTTTTATTGTGAGCATGCAAACTAAATGACTAGATTTAGGGGATATATCCATTGTAATAATCAGTTGTCTTATAAAGTTAGCAGCATACACATTTATTTACTCTTAATGCACATATGTTCTATTAGAGCACTGTTTGATGTTAACAAGGAGGCTGTTTCAAAGGACCAACACTTTAAATGAGGAACAATATTGCTAACAAGCCTTGGCCTTCCTGACTTCACTAAAGTGACAACCCTAAATTATGCTAATAGTTTTTTCCAGGATAGGTCATACTGAGTAGATTAATATGGTCCTGCAAGTAAATATGCATGTAGAGTTTTATAGATTAACACTGGAAGTTTAAAATTACATCCATAAGTTTGATGACAACCAATGCAGAACTTGCAATACAGGTATAATCTATATTATTAGCAGATGGGCTAATGCTCTGGGAGTTTCTCTGATATCCCACCATAGTCTGTAATTTCCCCACAAATGGTAAGATTGAAGTCTGGGCACTAATTGTTCAGTACCTGTAGCTTCAAGGTTGTTGTGTGTCTCCTTTCACAAGGAGACATTAACAGTCTGTTAGATCCAGGAAATGCCTTCCTCCCTGGGTGCCAGGAGAGGCAGGGATTCAGATAGCAAATGACATCTTAAGAACTTTATTTATTTATACCTATATTGTGAACTTTAAAAAGGTAAATGTTACACCTCTAGAATATTATTTCACAGCAAGAATAACTGACTGATAAGTTTTGACACAATTTAGCATGTCAGAAATGTTTTAAAATCAGTCTGAAAAATTGGCTTCCCTAAGCTTGGTTAGGGCAATGTGTGCCAACTATTTAAAGGTTAAAAAATTCTGACCTCAAAACATTGTCTTCTTTTGTCAGAACACCTGTTCACAATCAAAATGGATATTTCAAGGTTAGAATATTCCAACACTTCTAGCAATCAATTTCATTCCAAGACCACATATACAGAATATTCCTATTAAATGGGTTGCATATAGCTGCCATTTCTGTTTCATTAATCAAAATATAAGAAGTGGAAATTTCTGTCATGTGCACAGAATATACCTATGAAAGAAAAGAAGTTTTTGCCAAATTTCCTGTCTCCTGTCTTTACATTTAGGCATTCTTTCAAATTTTGTTAAGTGGTAAAGTACCATATTCTCTCTATTGCAAATGGTATTTATATACTGAACTGTTCAACTGTTTGGTGGCAACTCCACTTACAAAAAAAGATACAACATAGTAGCATTTACATTTGAATAAATTATGCTGTCATTTATTTAGTTGCGAAGTCATGTCCGACTCATCACGACCCCATGAACAATGTTCCTCCAGGGCTTCATGTCCTCCACCATCCCCCGGAGTCCATTTAAGCACACACCGACTGCTTCAGTGACTCCATCCAGCCACCTCATTCTCTGCCATCCCCTTCTTTTTTTACCCTCAATCTCTCCTAGCATTTGGCTCTTCTCCAGTGAGTCCTTCCTTCTCATTTGGTGGCCAAAGTATTTAAGTTTCATCTTCAGGATCTGGCCTTCT
>JANHFR010004148.1:49729-66146 GCA_032468015.1 Mimophis mahfalensis
TAGATAGATAGATAGATAGATAGATAGATAGATAGATAGATAGATAGATAGAGTGAGTGAGTGAGTGAGTGAGTGAGCTTCAGTAATAGTTTACTTTTCTACCTACATATACCTGCCTTGAGTGAAGCAAGATAATTGCAGTCATGTTATTGTAGTGAATGCTTTTTACTTCCATTCTTTACTCCAGCACTTGTGTGTATGTGCGTTTTGTATGAGAGCGAGAGAGCGAGAGAGGGAGCAGGGAATGGTTACCTGTATTTATCAAAAGTGTGAAGCTTTACTAGAGAAAATTGTGAAAGAAAATGAATCATTCTGAATTGATAAGTAAACTGTGAAATCTCAAGAAACTCTGGATAAATGTTTTGACATTGTTGTGGTCCTTAATGGTCTTTTCTTTGGTACCACAGAAGTGATGTGAAAAAATGGAAAAGAGCTAATATGATACAAAGGATAGAGTGATCGCTCTGAATGTGGATGGCTTCATAGTGCTCTTGGTGGAGTCTTCCAAGGAGCCCAGCTAAACAAATTGAAAATACTAAAGTACTTTATAGATTAAAAGTGCACTATTGTCTTCAAAATATTAAGAATACTCTTAATGGATCCCCAGTTGCACTGTAAAAAACAAGCCCCGGATTTTTAAAATAGTATATGCAGAGCGTATAGTATAAGAAGATACATGTAAATAATTCAGTTCTTTGAGGGTAGGAGTACTGTATCTTCTCCTAGGTCTTGAGTTTGAGCTTTCATATAAAATAAAATTGCTTGAGCCTGCTTGTATGAAAAAAGTAATTTTATATTGCTGGCCAAATGGCTGTCATTATTTTGATAGAAAGGAGAGAAGAGAATGTTTGGAACTCTTAAATATACTAAATTATACTATATTTAGTACGACTCAAGTTAGAAGAATGAAAACACACTCAGAAGAAGGAGGATTATTTTAAATTGCCCTATTTTTTCTCTGAAATATTTAATATAAGTTATAATTGATTAGGTTTCTTATCTTATTTTTTCCTTGAGGAAATAATGGAAATTGTTTTCTGTAGATGAAATTTTTATGGATGTATGAGTGATTTTAATATCTATATTAGAGAAATATAAATGTATTGTATTTTATTCCTTTGACTAGATTATCCTACCACAGCCCTTGAGCATTTTATCTCCATGAAATTTATTATTTTATCTCTAATTTAATAAAGAGTGACCTTTCTGCGCATCACATACAAAAACCACATTTAGAACTTATTATATGTTTTAGTCATTTCTGATAAATATCTAAAGTGAAGAGTAATTGACTGCTTCAGGATATATTTGTCTAAACTATTGCAATATAAGTTGTATAAGAACAATAACTTATCATTTCATTTTCCAGATCTGGGAGATTGTCCATTCATGAAAACAAACAAACTGTAGTTCCAACTTATAAACAATGATAGAAAAGAGTCTTGTTCTATCAATATTTTTGCATGCATTTAGCCAACTCACATTACCAAATGTATATGTATGATCTAAAATTAATGTGGTATCATAATTGGTACTTGGAATTATGTGTTAAAACTGATAATTCACAAACGTGTGTAATATATTGTACACAGAAATGAATGTATCAAGAATACATTGAAATATGTTTATAAATGCATGTATACATGGATTGATCGGAAAAGTTTGCATTTCAGTAAAACAATGTACAAATATTTTTATTAGGAAACGATATATGCACAAAGTATTAAGAAGATTACTTTTTGCCTAATTTAAATAGTTAAAGGGAAATGGGTCCAAAACAAAGTTGCAGTTGTAAAAGGTAAATCTAATAACCTGAAATTGGTTGAGTCTCCCAGTTCTATTTAAAGTTGTCTGTACTGTGAGCATAAGATGTGTTGTTAGTCAAGATCACTTGTTTCTATGGGATCTCTGGTATACAAGCTTTTTCCAAAGGCTTGTTACATGTGTCAGTTTCCTTTACACACACACACACACACACACACACACACACACACACACACACACTCCTTTATTTCAAGATGAAAGCATTAATCTCTGATTGCTGCTGATGCTTCATAGCAACAGGAAACTGGAAATGAGGACTGTGAATCTTGAGTGGGGGTTGTAGGACAGTGGCTTATTTCTCAGGGCCTTAGCTGTCTGGTGGATGAGTAGAATGGATGGAGGAATAGGGAGGTGCTACCTTCCTGATATAGAGAAGATACTGATAGGTGAAACTGAGGGCATCTCTCCACACCTCTTGTGAAGTGGATAGTGTGATTGTGTTGATTCTTGCTGACCTCTGAATACTGGTGAGAACAGGCAAGGAAGGAAATAAATCAATCTTAGTACGACCAGGAGAGATTTGGTTAGTGATATGGTATCCCATCTCATTCTGGCAAGTCCTGATGTAAAAAAACCCATATATATCTTCATTTAAGTTCTCATAGAAAAGGAACACAATATATTGCTTGCCCCGTTCTTCTCTTGTTTTTGGTACATGGGTCTGGCTATTTCCTTCCTTACCAACCTGTCACACCCCAAAGTGACATATGAAGGTGTATGTCCCAATTGCAAGATACTAAGAATATGAAATTATTTCAAAATGTTGTAAGTAGTGGTAGTGATTGCCAAATATATATCAACACATCCTCCAAATATATCAAATTCAGACCTTTAAAGCGGCATCTTGGTTGAAAAGAGCCTTGAGTTATTAATAGGATTACTTTTTTAAATGCCCCAAACAAAATTACTCTAATTACTTAATGGCCCAAAATATTCTTAAGCTTGCTGTGCTTCTAAAAATGATTTATGCATAACATATTTTATTTTTTGATTTTTTATCTTATTTTGTTATTTATTTTACAAGTAGTACAATACTGTGGGACGTTATGAGGGAGAGAAAAAATGAAACTATAAAACTCAGACTTAATGTAGGGATGTGCATATATTTTGTTGTAATGATAGAATCTATCGTATAGTCTTGGTCCTACAAGTGAAAAAATGTCTTTTATATAAATATAATCCAAGTACAGTCTAAGTATAGAATTGGACATAAATTAATGAGTCATGTATGAATTGTTCAGGTTTTGGTTTACAATTACTTTCCAGGGGTACCGTAATTTTCAAATTGTTCTGTTTCTTCTTTTTCTCCCAAGATGCATTGCTTTTCAATTTTCATTTTTCTTTTTTTCTCCTATTTTCTTATCTTCCCTCCCTCCACCCTCTCTCTTGTGTAATTTGTTTGCAGGCAGGTTGTCTGTTTGATTTACTGTGTCTTTTCTCAATAAGATTATGATAAATGGGCAGTTTGCTCAGTGAGAACTATTTACACCATGAGGTCAAGCCCATGTAAACAGATGAACAGCACTCATCCTACCTCTCCTCCCCATACTTGTAATTTATTCCCATTTTCTTACAACAGAACAGAATCACTAAGATAACACATCAAAGGTCCTTCAGTTGCTACAATCTATGGAATGTTGATTATGACATAGGATTAGACCTTTATAAGGAAAAGTGTTCCACAGAACATCTGCCTATGAATAAAAATAAACCGGTTCTCCTTTTTAGTTATATTCTGACACTATGTGAATGTCCTTTGCTAGCAATTCTGGGTAAAGGTTAATCATTAGAATAGGGATATATGAGGATCAATCTTGACTTAAGTAAAACCTGAAATTTTTAGAGCCTTGGTGGTGCAGTGGTTATAATGCAATATTGCAGGTTAACTGGAGTTTGATCCTGATGGTCTCAAGGTTGACTCCGCCTTCCATCCTTTCAAGATCACTAAAATGAGGGCATGGTTTGTTGGGGAACAATATGCTGACAGTGTAAATTGCCAAGAAAGCACTGTGGGGTGCTATATAAATCTAAATACTATTGCTATTCTATGAAGGTGATGTGATTGTTGGGAATAAAATACTGTAATTCCAAAGAGTTTATTAGAAGAATTGGGACACCAGATGCTTGATCTTCCCTGTATGGAAACTCTGCATGCCTTCATGCCCTTTGGAACCATTTCCACCTGGAGAATAGAAGGGCCATGACCCTTCCTTCCTTTTCTAAGACCCTGAAGATGTGCCTGTGTTCCTGGTCATGAAGGTTGGAAGGTTGGGCACGAAGGATTTTGAGGTACAGGTTCAGAACTCTCCAGTTTTCATCCATAAAAATGTGGGCCATTGCAATCCCAATACATCTGAAGGAGTGACAAGTTAGATGACCATTGTACATAATGTTCCTGGAAATGGCTACTTTGGCATAGAAAATTCCACAGCCCAGGAAACCTCCTTAATATATGATGGACATGTTCTATGGTTTGTCTTGAGTTTCAGATTCTTATAGACATGTGATAACATAAATTCTACTTAAGTACTGCATTTGATAGCTATAAAATACCTATTCCTTCATGAAAGAAACCATATTAGTAAACACCATCATATAAATAATCCATCCCGTAAATATTTCCTTCCCTATTGTGGGGTTGAATCCCCTGTTAATTGGTTTGGCTAGTTATCTTATGGTACAGAAAGATTAAAAAAAATACAAATTTTGTTTTATTCACCTTCTTTTTCAAGTTATAAGTTTAGGTTTCTCCCCCTTTTCGGTACCATTGGTATTTCTTTTTGAGTTCTTTTAAGCTCTTCTTTATTCACAAAATAAGTAATGGTCTGCCCAGTGAATTCTAGAGTCTAAATCGTTTGCTAATATCCTCTCATCCTGCACTTTAGATAAGCTCTATAATAGATCTGCAATAAAGCTGACAGATAGAGAGGTTTGATATGTATAAGAGATCACAGAAATGCTTTAAAGCTTTGCAAAGTGGTAAACTTGTATAGCTTATTCTAGAGGTAAATTCTGATTGCAATGAATCCATGGGAGACTGATGAGGATTCTTCTTAGGTACTTGCCAAGTTATTCTGCCATAATTTTGGAGTGGCAAAAATGCACCATTAAAGGCAAAGAGCCATGGGAATGGTGGGCCATAATTAGTTGTTACCATAATAGTTTTGATTGAATGTGTATAGATATTGTAAGCAGCTCTTTTGGGAGCCAGTGCTCTTAGGGAACAGTTAAACAGAGTGGTGCTTAGTAAATGAAAAAGGGTCATCCTGCCCTTAACCAGTCTGCCTCTCCAGGGCCATAATTAAAACGTCTGGCAGTTATGAGAGAGCTGTGGAATAATCATGTCAAAATGCTCCAAACATGCTATTCTTCAAGAGAAGCCAGCCCATTCAGGATGCAAGAGGTGGGCCACAGAGCATGTAGCTGTATTCTTTCCAAATTAGGAACCTGGAAAAACTTATTTTTTTCCTGCAAAAAATTTCTTTCTGCAGGTCTAAAGATTTAAAGGTGAGAGAATGGAAAATATGGTATTTACTATATATTACTGAAATGTGAAAATTACTCCAATTTTCTTTTTTCCTCAGTATTTCCAATTGGAAACTTAGGAATCGGGTGGTATACTGCAAATGCCACAATATTCACTTTTTCTTCCCTTCTCTGGATTGAATGAAAAATGATTAAATAAACTAAGTGATGTTTTTGTTCACTTTGAAATGTTCTCCTTACTTTCCAGATAATAGAAGCAAACATGCATATAATGTGGTAAAAGTGGATATTAACAATTTGTAGACCTTTCTGTCTCTGTCAGAGGTTATATTCATAGTTTTTTTTAATAAAATTAAGACATCAATAGTACCATATATACTTGAATATAAGCCGACCCGAATATAAGCCGAGGTACCTAATTTGAGGCCTGGTAACTGGAAAAAATAATTTACTTGAGTATAAGCCGAGGATGGAAAAGGCAGCAGCTTCAATAATCAAAGTAAGAATACGATTCTGCTCTTCAATTGCAGGGAAAATGCAGGGCATGTGATATATGGCACATTTTCAGAATCCTTCTGGCTCACTGCAATGAACTCTAGAAATTATGGCTGCCAGGCAAAGTCAAGGGAAGTTGTAGGGGTGCTCAGACAAAACAATACTTGTAAGTCTGACAGAGACAGCTCTCATGGCAGGTGATGGGTAGGACGTACGATAGATGGACCTTTGGCCTAGATGACTGATTGGCCAGATTAGGCCTGTAGGGCAGAGCTTCTTCAGTTGTTTGATGTGGGTTGCTGACACTGCCCTGAAGACATAGCCCATCAAGTGAATAACAGGTTGTTTAGATATTTGTTAAAAAGTCATAATAATTGAAAATCTCCCCTATTAGGACCATAAAAAGTCACTCCAAAGCCAACTGAGTGAGTCTTAATGAATGGCTTCCTTCTATATTGTATAGCTTCTGAAGGACGTGGTCAAAACCTTAAGAGGTCATTGCATATTATTGGTCTTTCATATTTCTATATATTTCAATAAGATTTTCTTCCATCTTAATGGCAAATCCTTTAATGGCCTAATCTTAAAATTTGCTGTGACATGAAAGCTCTGAGAGCTTCAACTAGAAAGATACAAGGCAAGATGTTCCAGGTTAATATCTATGGAAGCCACTTACAAAGTCTTAAGGATATTATTATATGGTCCACTCATTTTATTGTAGGGGTGATATGAGACAGGCCCCTTGTTAAGATTACGGTAATTAGTGATTAATTGATGAAACAGTGATACTGCCGTGGTTCTACTCATCTGCAGTCATTTTCTGCCTTTAAACAAAATCAATTTTATTTAATGCTTTTCTGGAATACAAATGAAACAAAGGTAAAGAAAAACATTTAAGTTCAAAAAACCTATTTATAATAATACTATGGATTCAGAAAAGGCTAATTGCTTTAATATTAATGTTTAGAGTGGTTTAATTTTCCTCTTTGTAGTAGGCCTTAGGTTCTTCCTAATCTCCTTTGTCTGCCCATGCTTTCATTCCTCTTTATACATCATAAAACTTCAGCTTGGGTTGGTTTTCTGTCAGATGTTTAATATGCTGCAACTGGAATTTTTTTCACTATATGTGTGAAATGGAATATTCAGTGTTTCAAATAATTATGTACTGTATATTATTAGATTGTTAAAGAACAAGTAATTAAACTAATGACACTCTGCAAAAATCTTGGCTGAGTTCACAGCAATGGAATATTGTTATTGTTTATTTTTTTAAATTATGTGTGTCATTATAGCATTCTTGGGGGTTTTGTTACAGATCTCCATCAACTTCTCTCCCTCCCTTCCCCGCTCTCAAGTGTGGGAGAAGGAGCTTTCCTTCCATACCACCTTGTCCCTTCCGCCCCTGCTTTTGGGATGTTTACAATTAGGTGCAAAGTCTTTTCTACAACTCCCTCTCCCATCTCAACTGTTTTCTCCCCACCCTTCATTAATATCTCAACATTCTGGTTTAGCTTCTTAGAAAGTGTCTTTTCCCTTTTACTTTCTAAAGGCTTTAGTTTCTTTTAATCATTCATGTTTCCTTTAATTTCCTGGCAGTTCTCTTAATCCCAAAATGTAGAAATTGATTAGTTTTTTTTAAAATAGGGGATGATCTCCTTTTGCTGCCCAGAACTGATTATCACTTAGAAGTTTGTTTTTAGAAACACTGATCCTGGGTTGTTGTTGTTTTTTTGTTGGCTTTTTTGGGCTTCAAAGTTATGTATATGGCTTGCAGGATGGATTTCAGTTTGACAAAGCAAATTGTATCAGGAAACTGAACCCATAGGAAAAGTAGAGGTATACTTTACTGGGATTAGCTACAGTATCAATCTCATAAGCCTAATTTAGCTTTACATTCTCTCCCTGTTACTGTATATACCAGTTTGTCAAGGAGAATCCTTTCCTAGGACTAATTCTCTACAGCTATATTAGTTGTAATGACTGGTTTGTCTTTCATTTGATACTGTCTTAATATTGTTACCTCACTTCATTTGGCAGCTTGGGCATTGTATCCTTGAACTCTCATTAACCTTATTATATTGATTGTCATAGCTATAATTTTCATAAAAACTTACCCATCTCAGCAAAACTACATTAAAACTACATTACTTAGAGGAAGATGTGCAAGTTGGTTTTATGTCTCTTGGGAATGAAGAATCCCCCCTCTACTCTCAACACTCTGCTTTCCTCCCTCCTGAACTGATTTGTGTCTGGAACGTGAGAATAACATCACAGATGGATATGCTGCTCTTCCAAGAGTATGTTCATGCATTTTAATTGCTGGCATCTTTACTTGTTACTGGTGTAATTGTGAGTAGACTTTGTTTTTGTATTGATAATTAGGGAGGCTAACAGATGGTGAAGGTTTAGTTTAAAGTAATGTGTCCATTAAAGAAAATCTACTGTATGCAGCTGAAGAATCTTTGTTGTTGCAGAACATCACTGTTTTTAACAGGACTCATTGTCTTGGCAGACTTGCATAAAAATAGATAAAGGATGGCATCAGTACTTCTCAAAACAATGTAATGGCTAATTTTTAGCCTGAGATTCTAAGGATCAATATAGTCCAGGTGCTATATTTCCTTGCATCTGGAACAAGATTTATTGAAGGGGATATTTTTTTATGAATGCATGGCATGTGGCTTGGCATAAATTCAAGCACAGAAAAAAAGAGAGTCTGCTCCAAATCTGCTGAATTCCCTGAGCAAAAATTGCAATTTACAGGTATGGAAATGTAGTAGAATTCATCCTGGAGAAGATCTATTTGCTTAAAGTTGACACACTGATGCATAATCAAATTAAATAGAATATTGTGTGTTCATCTCATTTTATTGCATCCCCTTTTTTGTGGTATCTAGATTATGATTCAGTGACTCGTCACTGATTCTATCTCTGTCTTAAAAGAAACCTGTTTCATGCCCCAATTTTCCTAAAGCAGGAGCTGAACAGTCATAATTCTATAGACCTTTAGAAAACACTCTGATAGAGCAATGTCAGAAACAGCCATGTGAACCTTGTAGAATATCAGTATTAAAGAATGAAATAGAACTGTGGTAGAGTATATACAATCAGGAAATCACTACTCCAAAATGTAGAGGGTTCTGTGTAAACTTTCTCCCTACTTTCTTGACGGAGATATGATGTAAAATACTTTATTTTGTATACATATTTGGCATATTGTTTATAGTATGCTGGTATTTAGCGGATACAAGTTTATGACAATAGGGATATAAGCAAAACATTTTGGAGAATTATAAAGGATACTAAGATGAGAGTCCCTATGTCTTCTGATGTTCTATTTAAAATAATTTGTACCTTGACAAAGTTGCCAAGAATGCCAATCCAAAGGCAAAATTGGAGCCATTTCCTGTGAACTTATATACCTCAGGGAATTTCAGAGCTTATTATTATGTTTTGGTCTGCTTTGAATAGCATATACATGTTATGCTGCTCATGTGTGGATATTGTTAAAATGAAGTAGGAAATTGCCAGCTTTTGGGATAGTTCAGACAAAAAGTCAAATACATGAATACAAACACTACTTTTATTATAAGGTTATTGTAATAGAATTTTGCAAGTCTAAAAGTATCTCTCATTCCTTTATTTTTTACTTTCCAGAACTAGAAAGTGTCCCTTCTGAAATGCTTCCCTTCTGTAGGCCGAGGTACCTTTTGAGTGACAATTGTGTAAGCTGCAGCTCCTCCTCTTGTCTCCCAAGGTCATTCAAACATACCATTAGAGAAGTAGAATAGACAGTTTTAAATTAGATGTTGCATTCTAGAATTTATGCAATGGATTTATATTTCAGAAACAATAAATCAAATCCAACAAGAGAGAAATACCTGAAAAGAATGCACCAATGTTGGAAAGAATAGCATCCAGAATCAGAAATAACAGAGGCTACCACTCCTACTTCAGTTTATAATATTAAATTCATGGAGGCAGAACTGAAAGAACTGGAAATGTCTACCCATGATAAAAATAAATAAACCAAAACCTTGCCAAAATAACTCTGACTATAGAGGCAAACTCTAGGGGGCGTCACCATCTCACTGCAAGAAACAAACCAACTAATGTACAGCATAGCTGCAGTTATAATGGAATACTTTGGATTTAAAATCAACAAATAAGGGGAAAAAACAAACAAACAGACATCACCAAAATGGGAGAACAGATTGGAAAATAAGATCATGATACTAAGATTAGATGCCAAAAGCTAGAATGAATGAATGGAAAGAAGCTGAAAAACAAGATGATCAAAAATGATAGACACGATAGCAGAGTTCCAATATCTGAGGACTGCCACAGAGAGGAGGGAGTCAAGATATTTTCCAAGGCACCCGAAGGCCCAACAAGGAATAATGGATGGAAACTGATCAAGGAGAGATTCAATGTAGAAATAAAGAGAAATTTTCTGACAGTGAGAACAATCAACTAATGGAACAGAAGTTGCCTTTGGAAGTTGTGGGAGCTTCATCACTGGAGACATTCAAGAAGAGATTGGGTTGCCATTTGTCAAAAATGGTGTAGGTCTCCTGCTTGGGCAGGGGGTTGGACTAGATGACCTACAAGGTTACTTCCAACTCTCTTAAGTATAATCTGTAAAATACCTGATAAAGAAATATCATCTAGATTCTAGAAACAAAGAAGATTAGGAAGCACTGGAAACAATAAAGCTTCTAAAGCCAAAAAGATAACCAGATATGAAGATCACATTGCAGACCATAAACAAGAATGTTCAATTTCAGTTGAATCAGAAACATTTCTACCAATCTATCAACGGAGAGACTGCAATGAATCAGTAAAGACCTGACAAAAATATTAATGGTGCTGTTCTTGGTGCAGCTCTGGGACAACCCAAAGAAATACAGCAAGAATGCAGTTTGGACAAAGGAGGTTTAGAAACATAAATAAGAAGCTGAAATGAAAGAACTTGCAATAACAGCTGAAATGGTGGAGAAAAGGGCAAGGAAGATATAATAATTGATCAGCACCAGGCAAAGACTGAACTACAGTAGAACCTCAGTTCGCGACTGCAGTCCATTCCCGGACTGCGGTCATGAACCGATTTGGTTGTGATCTGAAGCGACACTATCTGCACATGTGCTGAAAGGGGCACGTTTGTTCACCACCCAAGTTTTGAGTTGTGAATCGATTTAAAACTTGGGTGCCTTTTTTTGGTCGGTCATGAACCAAGGTTCCACTGTATATGCTTCTTGGTTGAAACATCTGACTGATCTACACTCACCCATTGCCAAGAAGTTTAATAACATGTTGCAAGACGATGAAATTGAAGTTTAGTTAACATCCCTAAACCTAACTGATAATGAAAGATCCAAAAAGAAGTCTTATCACAAAATAGACAAAGTAATAGAAAATGAAGAAGCTAAAGTGCTCTGGAACTTTAGAATTCAAACAGTCAGGCACCTGCCATGTAATACCCCAGACTTAACAGTGGTCAGTAAAGAAGACAAAAAAGTCTAGATTCTGGATATGGCAGTACCTGGAGACAGAAGAATGGAGTGGCAGGCCCATAGTTGCACACAGATAATGTCACATTTTTGGCAGATTCTCACAAGCAACAGGAAAAAGGATAGTGAGGTTAACATGGGAACAAAAACCCTGCAACACACTCAAGTGTCTACTTTGCCCCACTATCCTTTTTCCTGTTGCTTGTGAGAATCTGCCAAAAATGTGACGTTATCTGTGTGCAACTATGGGCCTGCTGCTCCATTCTTCTGTACTCCAGGTACTGCCATTTATGCCTCAAGAAGTATACAAGTTTAGAGGTGCCTTTCCATACACTTTCTATAATATGATATATTTCACTATCTGCTAGCAATGCCCCTCTGGATTTTATGTAGGACAAACGAAGACAGATTTTGTGCAAAAGAATTAATGGACACAAGTTTGATAGCTGTGCTCATAACAAGGACAAAATAATATTAAAGGATTTCACCCGCCCTGGACACCCTATTGCTGATTTCAAAGTAATAGTTTTAGAAGAAAGAATCTCAAAACAAGATTGAGTGAGAGTGAATATTTATTTATCACTGTACATCACTGTACATCAAAAGCTTTCAGCCTATCTCTAAAGGTCACCACAAACACAATAGACTTTTAACATATTACAATGCTTAATTGATACGGTTCTACTAATGAGTTACTAGTAACTCATGTTTGCATAATTAAATTGTCTTTCCTTCCCGCAACTATTTATCTCTCTTTAAGTCCTACATCACTTTAATCATTCCATAAAGCTGGTGAAGTGAGATGTAGTTCAAGAAAGCTTATGCTTTTAATACAATTTGTTTTCAGAAAAGGGGTTTGGTCACCCTACTGCACAGTCATTCAGAGGAATGGCTCAGTTGTTGTCATTTATTCCTCATCTTGTAAAGCATGGCAAAGCCCTGGTTGATGGTCATTCCTGGCATTTCCCCCATTAGTCAGCTGAAAGGAACACCAACCAGCTCTGTAAGACGAGAGAGAGTAAAGCAACAGAGCCATTGGCCTGGCAATTAAAGACAGTGCTGAATTGGTCAGGTTAAACCTGTGATAAAGTGTGCTAAATATGCAAATTGATAGAAGAAAGAAACTATAAAAACCCATTAAAAGAAAAACAAAGAAAGGGAGCTGTGAGCTTGAAGGATATATGCAATGAGATGACAGTTGAACTTACTGAGGAAAGAAATGCAGTAATGAAATTACATACTCTTTTGTTTTCTTTTGTTTTTGCTTCTTAATGTATTATTATAAGCCAATGAGCCTTTTTGGGGGTAGAGAGTGGGTGGAGAGAGGGATACCATATACTTTCTTCTTTATTAACAATGCAGAGAAGAGGAATTAAGAATTGGAGGGAAATTACACAGCATGAGATTAATCTTCTTTCTGCACCCCATGAAGGCTTTTCATTGGGAAAAGAGCACCAGCTTTTGATACTTAGGACAGCACTTAAATTTGGGGGGATTGCAGGAAATTGGATAACAATGAAAAAGGGATATGGTTATGATTTTCTTTTATTTCTGGGGTGATGGGAAGGTAGACCTTTGACTTTTTATTTTAACTTCAGTTATTTTCAGGTTCTTCAGGTCTTGTGTATTCTCCACCTCAAAAATGAGGAGATATCATTTTGGGCATCAATTTTAATTAAAAACCATTTCAGCCATAGAGAAAAGGAGTTTAACCGAAATATATAGCCCTGTGGCAATAGATTGTCTGTTTTGAATTAAAGAAAACCTTTTTCTTTGCACACCTATTTTGTACTTCCAAATGAAGAAATTTTTTTTTCAGCTTTTACTTGAACAGCCAGTCCAAATGAATGTCTTGTAGTGTAACTTTTTCAACCTGCCTCCCACTCATAAGCTTTTCCCTTAAGGTATAAGAGGGGTACTGATATGACACATCCTGCTTCTATTATACCATATTTGAAAACCATATAGTTAGTTTTGACATCTCCTTATATACCTCTCTGTCTCTGTCTGTCTGTCTCTTTCCTGGTTCAAAATTCCATGTCTGCCTTCTTCCTTTGTATGTCAGCCCTGAGCCTGCAATATGATGGGCTAATCTCTTTGAATAATTCTGTGGGCTGTAATGAATGGCATATTCTTTCAAGAGTTCACCCAGAGAGTTATTCTTTCTCTGTCATTCTTTACACCTTGGGAAATAATTGCATTTCTTTTATCTTGGCTTTCTTTCTGTACTACTCTTGTCATTGTCACAATCACCATAGAATGTGTGACACTTCCACATATAAAGCATTTTACAGAAACAGGAAATCTGCTTAGCTGGACACTATGCAAGAAGTGTTTTTGTTCCTATTTCATTGATGCTTGGATTTTTCTTTTTGAGGACAGCTAACCCACATTGACTTATTCCTATGTACTATAAGATCTCCTAAAGGAAATCAATCCTGACGGTTCTTTGGAAGGATAGATACAGAAGCTGAAGCTGAAACACTTTAGCCCCCAATTAAGAAAAGAGAACTCATTGGAAAAGACCCTGATGTTGAGAAAGATTGAAGGCAAAAGGAGAATAGGATGGCCATTGATGCAGTGGGCATGAGTTTGGGCAGACTCTGGCAGACAGTGGAGATGGGGGCCTGGCATATTGTGGTCTATGGGGTCCTGAAAAGCCAGACACAAGTTAGTGACTGAACAATAACAACAACAAAAATTAGAAGAGAAGAGAAGAGAAGAGAAGAGAAGAGAAGAGAAGAGAAGAGAAGAGAAGACACGAGAAGAGAATTCTTTTTATTGCCAAGTGTGATTGGACACACAATGAATTTGTCTTTGGTGCATATGCTCTCAGTGTACATAAGAAGAAAAAAATAATATAAAATACATCATCAAGAATCATAAGAATCATAAGATATAACACTTAGTGATAGTTATAGGTTACTAATAAGCAATCAAATCATACTAGGAGACAATAAAAATAATATAAATAGTAAAGACACAAGTAACATGGTGTAGTCATAAATGAGAAGAGATAGGTACTAGGAAGGATGAGAAGTGTAATAGTAGTCTTAATAATAATTTGACAGTGTTATGGGACTTAGTTGTTTAGCAGAGTGATGGCATTTTGGAACTGACCTTGTGTCTAGTTGTTCTGGTGCACAGTGTCCTATAGTGTCATTTTGAGTAGAGAAGTATAGGAGCACATTATATATATATGACTGAATATTTAATATATATTAAATAATCAAAATGATTTCTAGTTCTTTGTGAACAATTAATCTTGCATCAGTTTGACATAGAGTGGTTCTTAATGGATTGAGTGATCTGGACTCACATGTATTCTGACACAGTGCTCACTTTAATCTTTCTATTTTTCCATATTAGAAAAAACTACAGGCACAGAAACAAACAATTTATACATAAAGATGCTTTTTTCTGTACTGTAGTGCTTGAATATTGAGAAGCCATAACCTTTCAGTTATGCATGCTGAGATCCTTTTATAGCATCCTTCTACAGTATAATTATGATTCTGACTCTACATATATGCCTTAACTGTTACCTCACTGACATCATGTTTCTGACATCCTGCTATGTAGCTGGCGTTGATGGGTTGATTGATTTTTGAATGCACCGAGGAAGACATTACCTTTCTGGTTGCAAAAACTCAGTGCTGGTAGTATCAGAGCAGGCCATAAATTTGGCTGATGATGCGCAAACAACGTTAGCACTCATAAGAAGCCACACTGAAACTCCCTAACTTATCAGGTACCTCAGACTTTTCATGAATATGATATAAAGTGCCTATACAAATGCCAAGAAGTTCAATGGAGAATCACAAATAGGGCTGTAACACATAGTTCCAATTCCTTAAATAGTGCTGTGATGTAGCTCTTTCCTAGGCTTCTGTTAACGTAGAGATTACTTCTGAAAGAAGGGAACCCCTCTATCTCTCATGCTAACTTGTATACTGATTGAAGTGCTAAGCTTTAGAGTTGCCTGAACTCCAAGATGGGTGGCAAATACATTTAATAAACAAATGAATAATACTCGAGCTGTGAAAACTTAAATAGTTCTCCAGATCTGTCCTTCAGCAAACCTACTTGGTTGGTTGTGGGAGGAAATTGGAAAAATGATAAATTTAACAAACAACTAAATATTGGCGTTCTTCAAAACTTCAAAGAGATATTTTTATTTAACAAAGCTTTTAACAAATCAATTAAGCAGATTCCTTTATGCACCAAATTGAATTAGATAGCTGTAAAGTGTTTCACCTTCTCAGGAAGTGCTTCACTGATTTGATAGATTGATATCTACCTCTGAGGTTATTACAGAGCATCTACAATACTGAAATTCCACTTCCATATCTGGAGAAGGAGTAGAGAATTTGACTTTCACATATGTACGCCATTCTACTAATTACAGTTTTTAGCCCTGCCATTTATTGCTCCAACTTGACAACTATCCTGGAATCCCATAAAATTGAGTCACACAACACCTAAAATCACAGTAAAAATGTACTTTCAATCTTTTTAATTTTGGGGTCTGCAATGATTTAATGAGCACAATGTAGATCACTTTGGAAACTATTGAGCTGTCTCTTCACATTTCTTCTGCCACTGATTTGAAAGAGATATGGGGAATATTCACATTTTTTGTAATGTATGTGTGGAACCCTTGAAGAGTGTAGTAGTTATAGTTTGGGGTGCTTTTCTCATAGACTATGGACAAATATTTTTGCTCTTAATCAGACTAGACTATGAAACATTTCAAAGGGAATTTGTTTGTCTCCAAACCTGGAAACACAAACTGAAACTAAATCCCACCTTATTTAGATCAGCAATTCAAACTGAGTCTAGGCTGAATGTACATCTAACTCTGAAAATATATGATCTATCTAAGCCTTGTTTTTTCAAGTGAGCCTATTGGAATAGCATGACATTGTCTAACTTCAGAAATGGAACCGTTTATAATTTCAAATGTGAGATGCTATGCCTTATGTACTGTATAAATGTACTTACGTACTATCTTAAATTGTAATAAACTAGAGCAGTGGTTCTCAACCTTCCTAATGCCGCGACCCTTTAATACAGTTCCTCATATTATGGTGACCCCCAAC